>JAMPIV010021137.1:0-76339 GCA_024509875.1 Oreohelix idahoensis | reverse complement strand
CGATTCGTTTTAGTACATACACATTTTCATCACTTAGCCACATGTTTTTTTGTTTTTAAATCATATTAAAAATTCCCAATAAATTATATCAAGGAATATTTCTATGTTGCTTTATATTTGTGAAGTATACCTGAACCTGAAGAAAAATAAATTTTAGTACACAGTTTGTTTATCATAATTTCGCTTACATTCAGACTTACAGACAAGGACTGCTGAAAATTTTCTGGCGATCAGCTCATCATATTCAGATTCAGGGTGGGTACATGTGTAGTGGCGAACTCATGCCTCTAAGATGTCTCAAACCTTTTTCGTTGTGTCGCCGCGCCTCACCCGTCGAATTCTGACCCGCTCAGTTTTTACCGATCGCTAATTATAAGTCTCTGGCGCGACACGTATATTTTTTCGTTTTTATTCTTATCGGAGGGGAGAGCTCTGACTAACGGTGAGCACTGACAGTCACGCTTAAGACTCGGTCTGAAATGAAATGAATTGAACTGAATGAAATGTCGTGAACTGAACTGAAAATGAATTTTGGAAATCCCTTTCCGAACAGCGGATTCTTAGCGATTTTCATCTATCTGTTGCGTAGTTGCATGAAAAACCTTTTCTGAAACCATTTCCCTGTCTCTTCCTCGGCTTATATATATCCATACTGTGCCCTTACCTATCTTGTTTGAAGTATACTGAGATTTATCCCCGTTATATCTTATTATCATATAATTTTGTAATTTCACACACTGTTTCTATGTTGATTTTAGTATTTAGTACAGAAGGATGGGTTTTTTTTTTACAGCTTCCTTTAAGCGTAACTTCTACTTATGGGTAGACGTTAATATAGTAACGTAATACGCATATATTCTCCTTTATCTCGTAAATGATAACTTTTACCCCCCCCCCCCCCTTACCCCCCCCCCCCCCCCCCCCCCCCATACCCCCTCCTGTCCCCATATAAGGTGAATTGAATGAAATCCATTTCATTTTACACAATAATTCCCATTATGCTTCTTATTTAATCACTGCCGCCGATTGCGATTGTCCCATCGTCGGTTTGTGTATATTCAGCCATTTTGTTAGCGGCCCGCGCGTGCCTGTGATTAAATAATGCGATTGGTTGGAATGGTATGTAAAAACTATGTTTTATAGCAGGCATTCTGCAATGTATTGAAACAATTTTGCGAACACTCCTGCGAGACACAAGAATGAAACCAGAGTTTGGGGGGCACCTGCACGAAGGGATGGAGGACGACCAGCCCCGACCGATGCAAATGCCAAAGTGGAATCAATCTTGGTTTGCTGCACTACATGACGCCACAGGCGTGATGGTAACTGATGCTTTGGCGAGTTTTGGCCCGCTATGGATCACAAAGAAGATGATTTATCAGAAGTATATATTTATTATATATCATATATATAATATATATTATATATTTATATATATATATATATATATATATATATATATATATATAGCTATTATATATATTTATATATAATATATATATTTATAAGAAGGTTTAGAACAGTATACATGAAGTCAGATGCTGCTTAAAAAGGCAGTATTTTTGTATTTTTTTTTTTTAAGACATCCCATACACAAACAAAGAAGTACTACAGGAAAATAAACTACACGTTGTACATAAGGAGAGAAGAGATGTTATCGAAAAATTAATTCCTCGGTTAATCGTTACTTAGTTATTCATAATTGAGTACCTTGCCACAGATTCATTAGGTATTTTACGGACATAAAAAGAATGGATGCTTCTCTGTTTGCAAACGTACAATTGGCTCCAAAAGATAATTTGTATTCTGTTCCATGTTGCGGTCCTTTGTTTCATTGCGTTTGCACAAACGAACGTCATTGACTCTAATAGCATTGTAGTACTCTCATTTGATTAACCGAATTTCGATATGTATTTTGTATGCACAATTAAATGAGTTAGCCTTACCTTTTTTAAAATACTGTGTAGGCAACATGGTCCCCTCCTTTTTTCTTCACTTTTTTTTTTTTTCGGAGAAAGTTACACATGTTGGCGACTATTCAAGAAATAACTATCAACTTTTTTCAATATACTTTTATATGTTGGCACATACCATTCTTACATGTTTTTGTTATAATCGTTACAATCTATGTTACCGTTTGCGTTAATTTAGGTGAATTTCACATCAACATTTAGTAAACTGTTCACATTGCATGGGGTACACATTTATGGCTGTTATGCACTGGGTTGACAATGCCCGTTATTTTTGGACACCACCTGTGAGGTTACCTGCCGTTGTTATTTTTGACACACCTGAGGTAAGTAATATTACGTGTTTGTACGCTTCTTGTTTGAATGCACATTGTTGCCATATAGATTGATAGTATAAGTATAGATTCCTCAATTACTATACATCGGGGGTTGGTTCTGACTGCTAAAAAATGTTTAAGAAGACTGGCTCTTGTGTATTAGGCAAACAACATATGGCCGAACCGATATCGAAATCGAAATTAGGTAGCTTTGATATTAATCCAGTAATTTATTCATTGTGCTTTCTTTAAATTCAGATAGTTTCATGATAATTATTTATTATCACCATAAATCATCTAGATTCATTACCCGCCCCCCCCCTCCCCTACCCCCCCCCCCCTCACACACCCCCCCCCCCCCCCAACCCCCCACCCCCCCCCCCCCCACCCCCCCCCCCCCCACCCCCCCCCCCCCCACCCCCACCCACCACCACCCCCCCCCCCCCCCCCCCCCCACCCCCCCCCCCCCTTTCCAGCTCCCACATTGAGCACATGCCTTCTGATTAATTCACACAATATTCGAATGTTTTTCCTTCTCTTTTATTCATGATATTTTGAAATCTGCTGTAAAATTCTTTTTCTTGAATTCTGTTTAGTCATTAGTCGATGTTGCTGATTACAGTTATGGTCCTATTACTTTCAATTCTATGAGGGCCTTATGCTCTTCCTTTAACGGCATTACAGCTACACCGTTCAAAATAGTTGTGCTTTTTCCCTCATCTCGAGCAGAAATTATCAATTTCTTCCATTTAATTCCCTTCCTCATTGTTTTCCAGCCCCAGAATGTTCTTTCGGTTTTCCGTGTTTTCCCTTATACGCTAAGTTAGTATAGGACCTTCTCCCTCATTGAGATTAGTCACATCAAAATGATTAACTTGTATTTAAGATTCTTTTATTTTGATCGGCATGTTTACTTGTTACTGTACGCCTCTTTCGTTACCATACAGTGTGTGTCCAAATCAATGTCAATTCATCATTCACTCTCTTCCCCCCCCCCCCTCCTTTTTTTTTTGCAAAACAACATGAGTAACGCCCCTACTGGCAGCAACACCCAGGTTGAGAACTACAGCATTTAAAATTAAAAAATCCTTTTCAAATCATTATCTTTTTTCTAACAAAATATCTTAAGTAAGGGTTAATTATTATTGAAAGTTACTGTTAACATCACCACAACAGCAGGCTCGATTTGAGCATTATACGTTTTAAAAAAAGTTATCAATACTATTTTTATCATAATCAACAAGTTTAAAACGCACCAATAAGAATTCCCACATAGTTAGCGTAACGGGCATACTGATCATACTTTGCTGCTAGATCATAGTTCATCAAGGCTGCTCGATGGCTGCGATACTCCAAATCCATCATCATGTCCTTAATTTTTTCTTTCATCTGAATTCACAAAGAAGTGTATTAGATATACATTGAGCATGGTGCAAAAGTAGGTACACCGTTTCTTTAAATTTATTTATTCGTTATGACAAATCAGTAAAAACTTAAATACATAATACGTACATACAGGTAGTTCTTTGTTTACGCGATACATATATTCCCGAGAACCTAGCGTAAACATAAATCGCGTAAATAGAGCAGGATTTTCGAATTCAAATACATTTAAAGTAAAAGGGATGCGTTCTGCCATATGACATACATACAAATAAAAATAAATACAAGTACAACTAGAAAGTGCAAATTAACTCAAACGATTCATATTAAGTATAGGTACGTGTATAGAAAACAACATCGACAAATTATTCAACATTGACAAATTATTAACATCGAAAATTTATTCAGAATCGACAAATTATTCAACACTGATAAATTATTCAACTGTGACCCCAAGCGCGGGAATTTTACCTTCTTCTTCTTTTTTAACTTCTAATTCAACAATGGGTAGGTTGATGAGTCATCTTAATGAGAAGCAAGAGATGCAGCAGTGAATTGTTTCCGGATAAAGGTATCCAGAGTTGTTTGAGTTTGTAATTTTCTCTGCTCACGGAGAATTTCTTGGTAGGAAGCAGCACATTCCATAATTTTCATCCTGGCCATAAACTTTCTGTCCATTGTCACGGATTGCTTCCCCTTAGCTCTGCAGTAGTGTTCCACCAGTGGCCAACACTCAAGAGTATCTAATATGGGTCTTGAAAGGTGTCTACCTTCGCACAAGATTACTCTTGGCAGAGTTGTAGATAGAAGGATAATGACGCGTCTATCTCAAGGTAGGTTTCACAAGATATTTTCAGAAGTCAAGATCAATGCTGCATAGGGCAGAGCACTATTAACTTTTATCTGATCCATCGCCTTTTGTGAAGAATTAAGCAATGGTTTTAGTCAGTTCGGCATTTGCTGATGATGTTGCCCTGATTGCTAAATCAGAGGCACATCTCCAATCCAACCTGCAAGTCTGGAAGGACGAGCTGGAGAAGAGAGGGGTGGTCATAAGCAGCTCTAAAACAAAATCCATGGTGATATCACGAGAAGAAAGACATCAGATTAAGCTGGGAGAACAGGTCCTGGAGCAGGTCGACCACTTTAAATACCTCGGAGCTATTATAGACCGAAAGGGAGGCATCAAAGAAGAGTTGGCCACTCGAAAAGCAGCAGCTGGGAGACTTTTTCAGGACATAAATCGAGGATTCCTCAGCAAGAGAGAGGTTGGTAAGAAAACGAAGATGGCTGTATACCGCTCCACCTATGTCCCAGTCTTGACATATGGATGCGAGTCATGGGCAATGACTACAACCCATAAAAGCCAGATCCATACCTCAGAAATGAGGTATCTGAGGAAGGTGGTTGAAGTAACAAGAAGAGACATGGTACGCAACCAGACGATACGTCAAGGCCTTAAATCCCACCCCCTGCAGACCCAAGTAGAACAGTCCCAATTAAGATGGTTTGGCCATGTCTGCAGAATGGGAGAAGATCGGCTACCACGACAAGCATGGGAAACAAAGAGCCAAGGATCCAGACCCCGAAAACGACCCAGAGTCCGCTGGGAGGATAACATTAGACAATCTTTGAAGGACCGAGGACTAGAATGGAACCAGGCCAGGAAGAAGACAGCCGATAGGATAGTCTGGCGCTCTCTCTTCCAAACCTCTACACCTCACGGTAGAAGGGGAGCGACTAAGTAAGTAAGTTTAGTCAGTTCAAGCCCCCAGCTGGTGTAAATCCAGCGAAATTCTTTTATAAGCACTTGCGCTATAGTTGTAGATTTATGTCTAGATGTATACATATTGTAGTGGATTTGGTGTTATTCTATAAATATTAGTACTTTTAATTCTATCAGGTGTGAGGTCAGCTATGCAAGCCCCTGAGGTTCATTAATTTCAGATAAGTTTACAGGGACCCTTTCTGCTTCCACCACGACCTCACCCGATTATATATCTTCCCCTACTAAAGTGTAATGGTGTGTGTATGTTGTCTAGCAAGTGTCTAGGGTATATGCAATGTGTTGAAGTGTAGAAACAGGACAACAACTATACCTATTAATAATAAACAATGATTAAACAAGTCACTGGTTAAGTTTTCAATTTAACATATTTTTTTAACAATTTATTTCCTGTATCTTTGTTATTCTTTTAGACACAGGAATAATCAACTCAAAATGATAATACAAATATTTACAGCAATAAGTCACAAATATAATTGAGTCTGTGTTTTCCCACAAGTATTCATATGAGTCAAGCTAGAAAAGTGTCAAGTATTCCTTGCTCCTAGAAAAGGGTACAGGTTATTCGAACGTTTAGATTCATCCCTGTCTGACACAATATATTTTGGGAAATTGAGAATTGGATTGTTTGCGATATAAAATACCCCAGACACGATTGCTTATCTGGGATTTCTGGTAACAGGCTGACTGAAGAATACAATGCCAGCTTCCACTGCCAAGTCACGTTTTTGCTTCTTGTGATATAGTTATGTGCAGGCACTCAGTAGATATGGCCTCACGGCAGAACTTATGGTCAGGTATTTGATCACCTGGGCTCACTTTGAATCGTAGAAGAAACCCGCATCAAAGAAAAATAATCACTTAATAGTTGAATATTGCGATATATGGTAATAGTCCAGATCGCCGCTAGTGCAGACAAGCAAACAAGAATGTACTCCTTCTTGTCTTTAACACACTTTTAGTGATCAAAATCTTTATAACAAGTGACACCTAATACTAACTACTAATTGGTTTTATGCAACTGTTAGTATATTACACCACAGCCAATCAGGGACTGTTTGGCTTCTAGCGTTCTTTTTCAAAACTGACCTCAAATATTCAAAATTAGGACTCCTTCCCCTCTACCCCCACTACGGGCAAACTGAGAAAGATTTTCAAGTCTATTCGTCTATCTGTCTTCTGTCCAACTTCTTTATTTCTTAATAGTTTTAAATCCTGATACATACTTATTGATCCCGTTGTTATCTATCGCACAGTCATTACATTATTTTATTTTTGTATTTATTTCTAATGTCTAGTATCGTTTTATTTCTACAATGCTTCAAAAAAAAATATTTTCTATCTCTCCTATTCAAATATGTAAACACGATCTAATAACACCAGGCTATACTCCGTTTCTGCCCCATTCAGCACTGTGTATTAAAAAAAAAATCTCACGTTAATCGAAAATTTTTTCTTTTCTTTAAACTGCCGTTCTCATCCATTACGAGACAACGCTGGTAGTAATACGTCACAAAAAGCGTCAAAGTGCTGTCTGTCTGCTACTTTAGCCTTACTCTCTCGCTCGAAATACTTTGTGTATACGTGTTTTTGATCGGTGTCGTCCAAACACTGTGGTAATATACATTCGCATCTGCGTTACAGAAAAAGGGGTTTTTCTATCGTATTTTTGAAACTAAGCTACTATCTCGCCAAGCACTATCGTCTGCTCGGTGCGTGACCCCAAGCAGAACCAAACGCTTGTCGAAGTGTAGCATTTTCTCTCTCTCACTTTTATGCTTCCTTTATTCTTTTACACGTTTTTATTCGTACTCTCTTGCTTTGAAGGCTAGGCTTGAACTGTGACGTTAGTTTCAAGCAAGCGGTAATAAAATCTATTGACTTTTCCAGTGAGACAATTAACTAGCATTTCTACAGCATACATTGGATTCCCGACTGGCCTAGTAGAAGCTGTTAGTCACTAACCCACGGGCTGTTTTATTTACTAGCAATTGGGAGTACAATTCTATGGAAATTAGCGTTTGTCTCACAGATATTACTACACATATTAAAGAGTCTTGCTCATAAGTTGGTTTTCATACATATAATAACTGAATCAACTATGATTGTTTTGTTTAAAAATAACATGTAACAAATTTAATAATCAGTTAGTTTTAACAGATTCAAACAGCGATGGAATGATGGTAAATTTTAGATGTAAATAAAATTGTCTTCACTGAGACTTGGGTTGTGGATTGATTTTTTTTTTTTTTTTTTTTTTTGCGTACGCCCGCTAATACTCGAGGCGAAATCTCAGGTTATTACTAATGTCTAACCTGACATTGATTTTACGTGAGTATCCCTTTTTTCTTGTACAGAGACAGGTGTCCCTCGCCATTCAGGCAAATACTCTCCGATTTCGGAGGTACCCATTGCAGCTGGGTTGGCTCAGGAGCCGCCAATCCCTGGTCGACGACACTTCTTCAAATGTCCTCGCCAGGTCTCGAGTTAATCCAGTCCAATTCCTGGTCGACGAAAAATCCTCAAATGCCGTTGTTACAGAGTAAATATTATCAAAGGGAAGTGATCTTGAAAATGTTAAGCAAATAGATTCGATTACGGGTTACGTTGCTTGATTAAGCTGATGTTAAGTTAAAATTGTATTAGGGGAATTCCCTCGTGTGATCGAGAAGTTTCCAAGTGGCGAACACTGGTCAGTTCAAATCGCGGAGATGTTTTTTTCTCTGAACTGTCTTGAGCTGTGAGTAAGCTCGTGTGACTAGCCCATGCAATTATCGAGACTGAGTTGTGTTTTTTAAACAACCGAGTCTCGTGTCTTTTTTGGCGGGTCTAGTGTGTGAACTAAGGGCAGTCTGTTTTTGGGTACCGACGGGAGAGGTCGGTCCTACAGTGTGTGTTTCGAGTATGCCTGCGCAGTGCAAAAGTTTGAGGCCATTATTTGAGTAGGCCTATAATTCTTGAGTTTATTGGAGAATTGTGTTTGTGAGTATTTTTGAAGAGGTAAGGATCCAGGACTTATGTTTGAATATATAAATGTCAAGATGAGTGAAGGCGAGATTACTGCAGATTGCCAGGGAGTGCAGTCTTGCGAGAAATTGCCGAAAGTATTCACCATTGATGTAGTTAGCACGGCGAGGATGATGTCTGTTGGCTAACCGGATCTATATCGTCTTTGATGAGGCACATTTGAGAGGCCATTGTTATTATTGAGAGGATCCCCATCTACATTAAAGCGCCAAGGTTGAGAGCGTCTTTGATGAAGCATATTTAAGAAGGCCATTATTATTCATGTTGTCAGCACGGCGAGGATGACCGTTGCTGAGAGGATCAACAGTTATATATATATTTGAGGCATTTATTATTGTCAGCACGGCGAGGATGACCGTTGCTGAGAGGATCCACAGTTATATTAAAGCGCCAAGGTTGAGAGCGTCTTTGATGAAGCATATTTAAGAAGGCCATTATTATTCATGTCGTCAGCACGGCGAGGATGACCGTTGCTGAGAGGATCCACAGTTATATTAAAGCGCCAAGGTTGAGAGCGTTTTTGATGAGGTATATTTGAGAGGCCATCGTTATTATTGAGAGGATCCACATCTACATTAAAGCGCCAAGGTTGAGAGCGTCTTTGATGAGGCACATTTGAGAGGCCATTGTTATTATTGAGAGGATCCACATCTACATTAAAGTGCCAAGGTTGAGAGCGTCTTTGATGAGGTATATTTGAGGCATTTATTATTGTCAGCACGGCGAGGATGACCGTTGCTGAGAGGATCCACAGTTATATTAAAGCGCCAAGGTTGAGAGCGTCTTTGGTGAAGCATATTTAAGAAGGCCATTATTATTCATGTTGTCAGCACGGCGAGGATGACCGTTGCTGAGAAGATCTAGTGTTGATGTTGTAGAGCGCTAATGATTATGAGAAGTGGAGATGTGACTGGAGTTCGGTATTATTGTATTGCTATGACTTGTACTTTGATTATGACTGTGTATTCCGTGTTAACGTAACGTGTTGTGGTGTAATAAACGTTATTAACTATCACCTGCCGTTACACCATTCCATGCCTCTGATGTGTGTATCTGTGGCGTGTGAATGTACCCACGCACACTCACTGCAACATTTAACACGGTAGGAAAACAGTAGTCGTGCCAGTATGATACCTATTTTGTATCAGTGGTGGTTTTCAGTCTAGAAGGAGCTAACACCTACGTATTCGCGTTTATAGCCTGAGTGGCGGAAATAGGTCTACAAACAGATTAAATTCACTAACAGTATCTCGTGTGTAGCAGTGGTATGTTAGTCGTACAGAATTTGATATTTTGACATTCGCGTGATATAAGAATTACTGTTCTGCTCTGTGTGGGCGTATGAACAGTGTAACCATTAAGGTAACACCCATCACCATTTATTCAATCTCCAAGACCAGTCATCAGTTATAATAGTATTAATATTTCTTTGGGTAACATTTGGTGGAATCCTACGGTTACAGTTTGGTAATATTCAACCTCCCTAAATCAAAAGGTCTCTCTACAGTTTGGTGGCCAGTATCAGTGCCTAATATTATAATGTTAAAGACACACTTTCAGGTCTTTACAGTGGTGGGCCAGTTTATTTAACGGAATAAACCCATGGAGTTCGCGTGATAGGAAAGCCTTGTGTAGGCGTGGCTTATGTATCCTCACATTGTGTCATGGTCCTCGACCTAGTTGGTTAACGGTGTCCAACACGGTAGAACATTACAGTGGGAAATTGACATGTTGTTGGTAGACAGTCAAGTTTAACTAAATGTGAAGTGTTTTTGAGGAGTCGTTTGCAGATTGTTTCAAGTCAAAAGTCACGGAGGTTGCTGTGCTGCGTTTCCTGTATGCTGTACGTGCTGATGCTGTGTTGAGCGCATTCTACACTTTTGCAAGAACCTGAAGGGAAGAAAATCTAGCTTGTGTACCTTTCTGCGCTGGAACGGTTTTATCTGCAGAACTTTGTGATATCTGGTGTGTTGGCGGAAGGGACAGAAGAATATTAAGATAAGTGATTTTGTTCTGTGTAGATTGTGCCACTTTTCTGCATTTCAGCAAGTCTGCCTATACTATCCATCACTTATTCTGTTGATAATTGTCGTTGTGTTGTCGATAATTATATCGATTGATTGTACAATATGTTGATGCATAGATAGTGTATGCTATATATAAGTACTATAACAGAAATTGGTGTACAGTACGTGATTGAGTCAGTTGAAACTCTTATAAAATGTGGATGTTCCCGGAGGATCTCAAATACCGTGAACTATTAGGATTTGGAGACCGTGAGCTGACTGAGTCTGAAATAATAAGACTGCAATGTGAAAAGGAAATTGATGAAATTAATGAGAGGTATCGGAAAAGAAAGCTAGAAGAAAAGAAGCAACTGGACATAAAACAGAGTACCCTAGAGCAAAGGGAAAGTTTCATAGAATGTACTGCTGAAGTAAGTGAGTTACATGAAAAAGTCTCTAAACTTACAGATGATTTATGTAAATCAAACTCAGAACTTGCTAGTACTCAAACAGCATTGAGTGTAGCATTGTGTAAAATCAAAGAGTTAGAAACTCAGATTAAGGATAACAATAGTGAAGTTAGAAACCTAACTCAGCAACTTCAAGAAAGGAGAGAGATGTATGACAAATTGAAAATGGAGAACAATGAACATGAGAAGACTTACATACAAATGCTTCATGAGGTGAGGCATGATAATGAGATTCTCAGTGATCAAATTAAGGACATGAATATCGTACCCCTTAAGAAGAATGATGAGATTATGTATAATAACAATGATGATATTAAGATTCAGTCTCTACAACTAGAATTGACTCAGTTGAGAGCAAATAAAGAACAGTATGAGACAGAGACATTGTTAGAATTAACGGCTGAGAGAGAGGAGGTCACAAAGTTTAAAAATTTACTAGCAGAGGAAAGCTGTAAAGTTTTAAGAGCTGAGAGCTTAGGCAAGAAATTAAGAGCAGATATTGCACTTAGAGATATTCAAATTTCAGAAGCCAGAATGAGAATAGATGGTCTACTTGACATTCTCTTAAAGAAAAAAAGGTGGTCTTCTGTCAGTGTTGACAGTGAAAGACATAAAGCAAAAAGTCAGTCCTATACACTTTTTGCGGATTCTAAAGTTAAGAATAATGGACAGAAGTCTTTCCGAGGGAAATATAACTTTCAACGCAATACCAATCATTCTAGCGATATTGGTTCCTGGCGGCAAGCTAGCAAAGGAAAATCTACAGTATTAGATAACCCTGTAGATAACAAAAGAAACAATAATAAATTTCAATTTAAGTTGTTAAAAACAAACAAGGTATTAAGTGAGAACCCTGATGGCTTGATAGCAGTGAAAAAAGATAGAACTCCTTGTTCCAGGAGGGAAACATATTTGGTGAAAAACAATAAAGATATGATTAAATCTTTCGGTCATACCCAGTCAAGTCAGTGTGACCCAGTTCTTAAACACACTGCCACAAACAAGGATAAAAATACTTTTGATAGGAGATATAACCCTGAGGTTAAAATGTACCAAGGGATTTCTTCATACAGTAATGTTTCTTTGCCTAAAAACAAGAAACAATTTGACAGATCACAACATCGTGATCCTGAGAGTGTTAGAAATTATAATGGAAATAATTATGTGAAAGTTTGTCAATCTGGTAATAAATTTGTTGATAAAAAGCCATTTCTATCTAGTAGATTTTTTTATCCAAGAGGAAATGCTAATTGTAATTATGCTAACTGGGATGTAAAACAGTACAACTGTGTCAATAGAACAAATAACAATGTTCTTAACAGCAATTATAGAAATTGTAACCAGATTAGCTGTGCTCCACATGAGAGCAAGGTTATTAACAAGCAAGGTAATAACACTATTGATTGTCACACTAGTGGTGGCGAAAGGTCATCTCGTTCTTGTGAACGTAGTAATTTTTTTCAGCCTATAACAGGGATGAACTTTCGTTACGGTCAAGTGATCGCTAAGCCTTCTGTGATGTTTACATCGTTTAAGGAAGACTTGTTGAGGTGTGTGAAAAGGGGCCACGACTCTACTCCATCTCAAGGGATAGGTAAACGTGAAAGTTGATTTTCCGTCTTTCCTTATTAAATCTAACAGATGATTAATAGAAATTTTCATTTGTATTGTTTCGTAGCGTGCAACGTTGTGATGAGTTGGCGCACTTGTTGACATTATTCGTGAAGAATGTGGATTATCTATCAAGCAGAACCTATTAGCGTCTCGCTATACATCTGACGAGTCACTCTTTGGAGGATCAAGAATTATTGACAGATTGTCGGGATATATATATATATTTTTTTACAGCTGATTTATTATTTAGAATAGTATATGTTATTGTATTCTGTGGATAATATATCATATGATGTTGTATTAAAATATTGGTAATTTCTTTGAAACATTACGATGTTCATTTTTTGCATCATTTGATTGCTACATATATATTTTTTTGTGGAACATATATGACTGTTTCGAATGTACCAGTCCAATTTTTTATGCAATTGTATATTATTCTGTTTTGATTGTGTGTAACATATGTGTTGGTAATAATTTGTGTGTAATTTTTGATAAATGCAGTGAGCGGTGTCAAACCTGTGCTCATTTTTCTGTATATTTTTCGGGTTGTAGCTGTAATTGTTAGGATAATTATGTGAATTTATTGTTATGTTGTGTAATATGATTTTGTAGAGTTATCTTGCAGTATCAGAAATAATTGTGTATTTGAATTGTTAACATATGGTGGAACATTGATCTTGTTAGAGCATATTACCTAGAATTTAAATAATAAGATTTTTTCAACAATTTTGCAATAAATTGAATTTTTTTTGTAAGATTGATAGACACATCTGATACTTTTATTTGTTAAAAGATGGACAGATTGTTGTAACATTATGTTATATTTGTATGTTGGAAAGTTGATATACAGTTGACATTGTATTTTTCTTAGGTGTTTTTTGGTGATGTATTTTTTGAAAAAAAAACTTACATGTTTTGATTTAAGTGTTTGTCTAGAGATAAGATACTTTATGCTTCTCTCATTTTGTTAAAAGTTAATTTCATTGTTAGTTTATTAGTTATGACTTAGAATTACTTAAATAATAATTTTATTTTTTGATAACTTATCGTTCTGAAATATTTTGTATGGTAATTTTGAGAAAAAAAATTGTTTTTTGGCATTGTAAATTATTTTTGTGTGCCCTGTGATTGAAAGGGATATTACTTCTTTGGAAACTTGTTTTATTTGATATTATGATGTATTTTTATCATTTAGCGGTTGATTTTGCGTTAGGTCAAAACTTAGTTATCGCAAATGCTATTATTTGTTTGTTAAGGTTTATAATTTATTTTCAATTAAGTATAACTTTTGTAACTTAGTTAAATTACTTATTAGACTTTGTTTAGTTATGAATTATTCTTTTTATGGTGTTAGTATGGATATACTTTGACATTTTGTTTTGTGCCTTGTAATCATGTTGTATTTAATTTTTTTTTGAAAGATATTGTCCGATCTAAACATCTATTACTTGTATTGTAATTGACTTTCTATGTGTTCATATCTTTGCTTTCCATTCGTCTTTGTTGACTATCCTTCATTTCATTCTATCTTTTTGTCGTCTTTTCGATATGTGTTCATATCTTGCTTATATTTCTGTATCACATCTTCGTTTCTCTTCATTCTACTTGTATACTTCTTCTTCTTTCAATACTTATACTTTCATTCATTGTATTCTTGAGTTAATTATATAACTTAATATAATGTAACTAGTATTTTGGTAAATTTGTATTTATTTTACATGAAATTGTTTACTTATTGATTATTATGTGGGATTGTTAATTGTTTCTCATTTTCCGATTTCTTACTTTCCTTTACAACAGATCATTCTTCTGTTGTTTGATCTTGTTCTTTCACTTTCTAGTGGTTGTTACTTGTACTAAATGTACTTAGCTTAGTGTTCTATTAAGATTAATTTTGGTATGCTTGTATTATGATTGATGATTTTGTTGTAATTTACATCGGTAACATTCATTGGGATATTTGATTGATTATGTTTGATGTTTTAGTTGTAATTTTACATTTATGGCTGATATTTCTGGTGGATGTTCATTTTGTGATAGGTACATTTTTTGGATAGATACATTTGTTTGTAGCCATATATATAATTTCATTTATCTTTAAATTTTTGGGACTTAAATTTTCAACAAAAAAATGATAAATCATTTTTTTTCCCGGGCGGTGTGGCAACTGTTACAGAGTAAATATTATCAAAGGGAAGTGATCTTGAAAATGTTAAGCAAATAGATTCGATTACGGGTTACGTTGCTTGATTAAGCTGATGTTAAGTTAAAATTGTATTAGGGGAATTCCCTCGTGTGATCGAGAAGTTTCCAAGTGGCGAACACTGGTCAGTTCAAATCGCGGAGATGTTTTTTTCTCTGAACTGTCTTGAGCTGTGAGTAAGCTCGTGTGACTAGCCCATGCAATTATCGAGACTGAGTTGTGTTTTTTAAACAACCGAGTATCGTGTCTTTTTTGGCGGGTCTAGTGTGTGAACTAAGGGCAGTCTGTTTTTGGGTACCGACGGGAGAGGTCGGTCCTACAGTGTGTGTTTCGAGTATGCCTGCGCAGTGCAAAAGTTTGAGGCCATTATTTGAGTAGGCCTATAATTCTTGAGTTTATTGGAGAATTGTGTTTGTGAGTATTTTTGAAGAGGTAAGGATCCAGGACTTATGTTTGAATATATAAATGTCAAGATGAGTGAAGGCGAGATTACTGCAGATTGCCAGGGAGTGCAGTCTTGCGAGAAATTGCCGAAAGTATTCACCATTGATGTAGTTAGCACGGCGAGGATGATGTCCGTTGGCTAACCGGATCTATATCGTCTTTGATGAGGCACATTTGAGAGGCCATTGTTATTATTGAGAGGATCCCCATCTACATTAAAGCGCCAAGGTTGAGTGCGTCTTTGATGAAGCATATTTAAGAAGGCCATTATTATTCATGTTGTCAGCTCGGCGAGGATAACCGTTGCTGAGAGGATCAACAGTTATATATATATTTGAGGCATTTATTATTGTCAGCACGGCGAGGATGACCGTTGCTGAGAGGATCCACAGTTATATTAAAGCGCCAAGGTTGAGAGCGTCTTTGATGAAGCATATTTAAGAAGGCCATTATTATTCATGTCGTCAGCATGGCGAGGATGACCGTTGCTGAGAGGATCCACAGTTATATTAAAGCGCCAAGGTTGAGAGCGTTTTTGATGAGGTATATTTGAGAGGCCATCGTTATTATTGAGAGGATCCACATCTACATTAAAGCGCCAAGGTTGAGAGCGTCTTTGATGAGGCACATTTGAGAGGCCATTGTTATTATTGAGAGGATCCACATCTACATTAAAGCGCCAAGGTTGAGAGCGTCTTTGATGAGGTATATTTGAGGCATTTATTATTGTCAGCACGGCGAGGATGACCGTTGCTGAGAGGATCCACAGTTATATTAAAGCGCCAAGGTTGAGAGCGTCTTTGGTGAAGCATATTTAAGAAGGCCATTATTATTCATGTTGTCAGCACGGCGAGGATGACCGTTGCTGAGAAGATCTAGTGTTGATGTTGTAGAGCGCTAATGATTATGAGAAGTGGAGATGTGACTGGAGTTCGGTATTATTGTATTGCTATGACTTGTACTTTGATTATGACTGTGTATTCCGTGTTAACGTAACGTGTTGTGGTGTAATAAACGTTATTAACTATCACCTGCCGTTACACCATTCCATGCCTCTGATGTGTGTATCTGTGGCGTGTGAATGTACCCACGCACACTCACTGCAACATTTAACACGGTAGGAAAACAGTAGTCGTGCCAGTATGATGCCTATTTTGTATCAGTGGTGGTTTTCATTCTAGAAGGAGCTAACACCTACGTATTCGCGTTTATAGCCTGAGTGGCGGAAATAGGTCTACAAACAGATTGAATTCACTAACAGTATCTCGTGTGTAGCAGTGGTATGTTAGTCGTACAGAATTTGATATTTTGACATTCGCGTGATATAAGAATTACTGTTCTGCTCTGTGTGGGCGTATGAACAGTGTAACCATTAAGGTAACACCCATCACCATTTATTCAATCTCCAAGAACAGTCAGTCAGTACTAATATTATTATAATGATAAAGCCACACTTTCAAATCTTTACAGCCGTCGCCCGGGTTTGATCCTGAATCACCCGGTCGCCAGAGCGGTGTTGTAACCACTACGCTAGCGCGGCTCTCCTGTTGTGGATTGATAAAAACAATTGTCCTTTTGCTATTTCCTTAATAAACTTAGCTGGTCTAAATGAGTCTTGCAGCCGTGGTTTCGTCAATTCTTTTGTGGCGCGAGCTCTTCTCCCCACAACTCGTCCAATGTAGGCGGTTAGTGTTGATTTCTTGCTTTTTACACACAGCTAATGATGAAGGAACTATAGTCTTGCAGCTTCGTACCATGTACAGTCTGATAGCTTCATTCCATGAACTTTAGACAACATTAAAAGAACAAATGCCACTGATAAGTACATTTGTGGGATGCAAATTAACAGGCGCATTATCTCGCTGACCACCCACCAATGTTAGCCTATCTGAATAATTAAATTATTGAGTATACATAGCCTAACTCATGGAAGATAATTAGAAATCAACATTATTATTCCGGATGTTAAACTGGGAAAATATGTGCTGGACAGTGCGGATGCAATGATTTGACTGAATTACAATTAACAAGGTACATATATCTCAAAAAATGATAGTGTACATTTTAGGCACACGTGATGTAATCATCGCTCATCCATGCTCCATTCGGAGTCTGGGGTCACCTCTGCTTTCGGTTTTCTATACGACTAGCAAGAAGTGATCACGAGTGCTTGCTGTAGTGGTTTATGAATATATTATTTTCACATGTTGAGGTTGCCAGCCTCATTCATATATATATATATATATATATATATATATGAAAGAGGGAGAGAAGGCCGCAAAAGTATGTGTACAAAACATTTTGTCACATTCATATTAGGATAATCTTTTTCAACGGTCATAAAGCAGGATTCAAGGAGTTGAAAGGCCTCTTGTAATCGTTTCACTTAAGTTGGTGGCCTTATGGTTGTTTCTGGCTGGTGCAAGATGGTCTTCTCTGGCGTCAAAAGCTCTTCATTGCTCACTTCTACTTTGTGAGATTCAAGCAAACTTGCAATCTCATTTGAGTTAACTACATCTAAATCACCTCTTGACGCCATTCTGACACACTCTTTAATAACTGTAATACTAATGTCATGAACACTATAGCTCTCGAAGGAAGAAATAAATTGTCATTATCTTGCTCTCGCTCTCCCGCTAGCGCGAAGATACAATATTGTAAAAAAGTCTAAATATCGGGTCGCATAACTTGAGTCTGGCGCGTAAACTAGAAACAAAAATGTCTGAAAATTGGTGCGCGTGTGTGTGAATTTGCATAAAGAAAACACGTGTAAACAGAGAACGACCTACAGTTAGAACAAATATACCGAATACATGTCAATTAAGTGTACACCTAACTGCTAATAAAAATTAACTTTTAAAATATGATTTTAAATTACACACACACACACACACACACACACACACACACACACACACACACACACACACACACACACACACACACACACACACACACACACACACACACACACACACACACACACACACATCACACATCACACACACACACACACACTTAACACGCATATATATATATATATATATATATATATATATATATATATATATATATATATATATATATATATATATATATATATATATATATATATATATATATATATATATTTTTTTTTTTTTTTGAAGCACATTAAAAAGCGCACCACTATTATATATCTGCCATCAATGGTACCTATACCTTGTAGCGGTATGGCAGCTTGTGTGCCCTGACAATCCCCAGAGCTACGCCAGTGGGAGTTTTACTCCTGATAGGTTCAACCAAGCTGGGCTGGTCTGCGTGGGTAGGGGTCAGACACTAGCTGGTACCCTGGTCCTCCAGGTTGGGGGTTTTAGCATAGGGCCGACACCCCTGTCTATGTAAAGCATCGCACATGTTACGGAAACAGCAATACAGTAAATGAAAAAACTTTGATGCAGGACGGACATCCGGAGTCTCAGGCTCGTATGACTGGCAGTGGTGAAAGCCGAAAGAAAGCCACTGGCATGAAAACGGATGCCCAGACCGCAAAACACGAAACCAGAATTGGTTTTTGGAATGTCAGAACCATGAATGAGGCAGGAAAGCTAAGACAGATCACAGCAGAGATGAGGAATTACAAACTACATATCCTGGGAATAAGCGAGAGCAGATGGACAGGGATGGGGAGAATAAAAACAGCTACAGGGGAAACAGTACTTTATTCTGGTAGAGAGGATGGTCAGCACAACGAAGGTGTAGCCATTATTCTGAAGAAAGGAATGGAAAGGTCTTTACTGGAATGGAAACCCATTAACAACAGACTAATAAGAGCAAGACTGAGAGGAAGATTCACCAACACCACAATTATACAATGCTATGCACCAACAAACGACAGCGATGAAGAGATCAAGGACGAGTTCTATCAACAGATACAAAAGGAAATGGAAACTGTACCCAGGTACGATCTTATTATAGTAATGGGAGACCTAAATGCGAAAGTTGGAACACACAATAATTATAACGAAAGAGTAATTGGGAAATGCGGCAGTGCAACAGTAAATGAGAATGGGGACAAATTAATAAGCTTCTGCAGTATTAACAACCTGGTCATTGGAGGAACACTTTTTCAACACAAAGAAGTGCACAAGTTAACATGGGAATCACCAAACGGACGGGACAAAAACCAGATAAATCACATAATGATCAATGGCAGATGGAGACATGCACTACAAGACGTGAAAGTAAGAAGAGGCGCAGATGTGGGAAGTGATCCTCACCTAGTAGTGGCAAGACTGAAGGTAGCCAAACAGAAAAGATACAACATCACGAAACTTAAGGACCCCCTCACCAGAAAAGCGTTCGTGGGTGACGTAAAGAGACAATATCTGATTAACAAAAGCCAGGAAAGAACAGAGACCGACGATGTCGACCAGAAATTCAACACCATCTCAACAATATACAAAGAAAGCAGCAAGTCATGCTTGGGATTCCAGGAAAGAAAGAGCCAAGACTGGATAACACCAGAAACGCTAAACACCATAGCGAAGAGAAAGGAAATGAAAAGGAAGAAAACAGAAGCTAAGTCTCCCAGGTTAAAGGCAATATATAGTGAACAGTACAGTCAGCTGGACAAGGAAGTAAAACGTCAAACCCGTGCTAACAAAAGGACATTTCTGGATGATCTTGCAAGACAGGCAGAAGAGGCAGCACTGAGAAATGAACAAAGCACAGTTTATAAAATAACTAAAACTATCAGTGGAAAACGAGATGCAAATAACATAACGTTAGTAAGAGACAAGCAAGGAAATCTCATCACCACAGCACAGGGGCAGGAAACAAGATGGGCAGAGCACTTCAGAGAAACACTGAATAAGGAACCACCAGAGACTCAGCTGAATGTTCCTGAGGCTGAAAGTGACTTAGATGTAAATACAGACATTAAATGAAAAGAAGAAATCATCACAGCCATCAAAGGGCTAAAAAATGGAAAAGCGCCTGGTCAAGACAATCTAAATGCTGAGCTATTCAAGACAGACCCTGAACTAGCAGCAGAACTATTAGAACCACTGTATGCACAAATCTGGGAAACTGAGACAACACCAACAGAGTGGAGTAAAGGAATAATTGTCAAATTGCCCAAGAAGGGCGACCTTGCAGACTGCAACAAATGGAAAGGAATTACCCTCCTATCAGTTCCCAGCAAAATACTGGGCAGGATAATCATCCAGAGAATTTCAAAAGCAGTTGACCATAAACTGAGGAAAGAGCAAGCGGGCTTCAGAAAGAACAGAAGATGTGCAGATCATATATTTACCCTTACGAACATTATAGAGCAGTGCTCAGAATGGCAGAGACAGCTGTACATTAACTTCGTTGATTTTGAAAAGCCTTTCGACAGCATACACAGGGACAGCCTATGGAAAATTCTGAGGGCTTATGGAATTCCCAGCCGCATTGTTTCCATCATAAAAAGCCTCTATTCAAATTTTACGTGAAGTTTTGGATCGAGAAATGTAACTTTCGAAGTTAAAACAGGAGTACGACAGGGATGCCCCTTATCAACAACATTAATTTTGACAGTAATAGATTGGGTGATGTGCCAGACAACAGAGGGCAGTCCAAGAGGAATTAGATAGACAACGTTTTCTACACTGGAAGACCTGGAATATGCAGATGATATTGCACTACTCGCGCATTCACATCAACACATTCAAGACAAAACCGATATACTGAATAAGTATGGCCAGCAGGTTGGCCTGAACATCAATTTGAAGAAGACAGAGGTCATGACACTACATGTGGGCAGTCCTGAGCCAGTAACAGTAAGGAACCAGAAGTTAGAACAGACAGACACATTTACTTACTTAGGATGCGTAGTAACACCTGACGGCGGAACAAGCAAGGACATTAACAACAGAATGAATAAAGCGAGAACAGCCTTTGCTGTTCTCAACAACATTTGGAAGTCTTCTCAGTACAGCACAAACACCAAATTAAGACTGTATGAGAGTTGTGTACTTTCTGTGCTTCTCTATGGTGCGGAATGTTGGAGTGTAACAGAGAAGGAAATGTCGAAACTGTCCTCCTTCCACACAATCTGCCTAAGGAAAATTCTTCGAATCTTTTGGCCAAACACCATCAGCAACCAAGAACTACTTATTCGGAGCACCCAGGAGGACATGCACACCATCATAGCTGGAAGACGCTGGAGTTGGGTTGGCCACGTCTTCAGAAGGGACCCTAAAACCATCGCAAGAACCGCTATGCTATGGACGCCCGAGGGAAAGCGAAAGAGAGACCGACCAAAAACAACTTGGCGGAGAACTGTGGAAGCTGAGATGCAAAGAATGAACCACAGTTGGGGCACTGTACGAAGGATGGCCGCCGACCGAGCAAAGTGGAATCAATTTGTTGCTGCCCTACAAGATGCCACCAGGCGTTTTGGCCGCTGACTGCTTTGACGGTTGGCGGCTATGGATCAAAGAAGAAGAAGAAGAAGAAGACTATTATATATACTGATGTCGAGAAGCTGGAAAAAAAAGTGTGGGAATGGATTTTCCCCGGGTTTGTCATGAGGTAGAGAGCGAATGGCTGCTGGAATGGAAAGTGCATGATTCAACACACGGTTTTGTGTTCAGACAACATGAAAACAATGAAAGTTACACGTGCACCACGTTTCCCAACAGCTATGACCCTGAAAATGTGTACGCGTTGTGGCAGTATACTCGGTATAAAAAGGCCGTTGAGAACAAACACCCAGTGCATGTGCTTGAAATGCCACGACTATCTGAAAACGACCGCCAACGAGCCATTGGTATGTTGGAGACCGGAATGAGCTCGCGGGCCATTTCCAGAAGGATGAATTGCCACCACAGCACTATTGTACGTCTCAATGAACGTTACGGAACCACTGGCAGTGCCCGGGATAGACTTCGGAGTGGCCAACCACGAGTTACTACCCCTGCGCAAGATCGTCATATTGTGCTGAGTCACCTAAGGAATCGTTCTCTCCAGGCAAGTCAAACAGCAAGAGCAATAGTGGGTAGACGTGGGCAAGTCTCTCGAATAACACTCATACGACGACTCAGAGATACAGGCCTTACTGCAAGACTACCTTATGTTGGGCCAAACTTGACTCACAGACATCGTCAGCAGCGCCTGCAATGGGCAGAGCAACATTTCAGATGGACTAGACTGCGGTGGAATGCTGTCCTATTCACAGACGAGCGAGAGCAGATTCAACATATCCTTTGCTGATGGACGTATGCGGATTTGGCGGCGGTGTGGAGAGCGCTTTGCAGATTGCTGTGTTCGTCAGCACAACCGATTTGGAGGTGACAGTATTCACATTTGGGGAGGATTCAGTTTTCACCATCGCTTGCCTCTTCACTTCTTCCGTGGAAATGTTAATGCTGTGACATATCGAGATGAGGTTCTGGATGCATTGGTTGCTCCTGCATTCACAAATTATCCAGACTTGCAGCTTCTCCAGCAGGATAACGCACATGTGCACACTGCATGCATTACGCAGCAATATCTGCAGCAGCAGAACATTGTGACGATTGATTGGCCTACCCTATCACCAGACATGTCCCCTATAGAACATCTGTGGAGCTTGGACGCCGAGACTACAGGCAAGGTTCTCCAGCTAATCTGCAACAGCTCGAAGCTGCTCTTACACGTGAATGGGACTTGATTCCCCGGAATTTCCTTCAGAGACTTGTGCGTTCATGGGGAGCCGCTGCCAAGCTTGTTTGCAAGCATACGGTGGACATGCCAGATACTGAGGATAGTGTGAATGAATTTTTTTATTGGTTGCATTTTTGGTTTTCTCCCTTGCCTGCACAGAATGCAATGAATTTCATAACAATCAAATGTACAAATTAATGACCAGCATGGATTCATAGGAAAATGAATAAAGATTCCAAATATGTAAACTTGTAAACACTTATATTTACATTTCACACTCTGTTCCTGAATTGTACAGGTGGTGCGTTTTTAATGTGCTTCAGTGTGTGTGTGTGTGTATATATATATATATATATATATATATATATATATATATATATATATATATATATATATATATATATATATATATACATATATATATATATCAGTAGTATAGTAGGCGCAAAACGATACGCATTCAGGCGTTGGCGCGTGACTTTTATATAAGGAAATACTCGATCGATTTCAGGCTTTGGCGCGCAAGGCGTTGGCGCATGACTTTTTATATAGTGATATGTTTAATCGGGGTGACTTCCTCTGACGCTCAGCTTGCGGCCTATCATAGTTCAAGTGTGTTGTTATGTGTTGTGTATTTATACATATTACATATACATACAATATATATATATATAAAAAATATAAAAAAATCGAAAATGAGAGAAAATAAAAAATAAAAATCGATAATGTTGGATTAGTAGGTTACTAAGGGGGTTTTTGAAGCGAGTGGAGTCTTTCTGTGCTGGTGGGGGTGACGAGGCATGTTGGGCTGTAGCTTCGGTTGTAGGTTAGAGGGGATTTTTTTGTTGTTGTTTTATTGTGCCGGTAGTGCGTTGTTGTGTTACGATATATATATATATATATATATATATATATATATATATATATATATATATATATATATATATATATATACATGTATACATACAATATATATATAATATAATTAAAAAATCGATAATGACGGAAAATAAGAAAAAAATCGATAAGGTTGGATTAGTAGGTTACAAAGGGGGTTTTTGAAGCGAGTGGAGTCTTTTTGTGCTGGCGGGGGTGACGATGCATGGGTGTATTGTGGTGTAGCTGGCGGTTGTAGGTTAGGGGGAATTTTTGTGTGTTGTGGTATTGTTTTGTTTTGTGTGTTGGTGTATTTGTTTATACATATATACATACAATACATAAAAAAGATAAAAAATCGACAATGACGGAAAATATAAAAATCGATAATGGTGGGTAGTAGGTTACTAACTGGTTTTTTGAAGCGAGGGGAGTCTTTTTGTGCTGGCGAGAGTGACGACTCATGGGTGTATTATGGTGTAGCGGGCGGGTGTAGGTTAGGGGGGATTTTTGTGTGATTTGTATTGTCCCGTTGGTGTGTTTGTTTTGTGTACAATTCGGCATTGTGTTGTATTGTCTTTTTATACAATATTTATACATATATATTTAGACATATATTACAACAATTAGACTATATATTTACATATATTACAACAGGTAGACTATATATTTAGACATATATTACAACAGTTAGACACTATTTAGACAGCATAGATAACAAAAATTTTCTTAATTGTAATAAATATATTTAATTCTTTTAAAATAAGACGAAAAGTCAAGCTAAAGCACAAGTCTCAGTCGCTTTGTAGGTTTCTTCTTCTTCGGTGGTAGATTAGAGACATCGCCCAGGTGGTTGTCTGTGGTGTGAGCTGACGTACAAGGGTTGGTGTTAGGAAACCAACTCCGTTCTGGGGATATTGGTTGATAACAACTGGAGTTGAAGTAGGGGTCAAACGTGTTACTGGGGCAGGTAGTAGTAGGTCTCTGCTTCTTCGGTGGTAGATTAGAGACATCGCCTAGGTGATTGTCTGTGGTGGGAGCTGACGTACAAGGGTTGGTGTTAGGAAACCAACTCGGTTCTGGGGATATTGGTTGATAACAACTGGAGTTGATGTAGTCGTCAAACGTGTTACTGGTACAAGTAGTAGGACAGGTATCCGTGTTTGGTGACTGTAGTCGGTCAAATTCGGCGAAGATTTCACCCTGTAAAGTCAACAAATGTTCAAACTCAGGGCGAGTTAACGTAATGCCAGTTTTGGTAAGAAACTTTAGATATGATTCAACAAAGTATTTTCGCACCTGTAATAAAGGTTGGCCCCGGTAAACACTTACAGACGCGGCATTCAGCCCGCTCTCCAACGGTACAAGCATTTCGTCACTTCTTTTGATGTAGACCCAGTTGGTGGGAACAGTGGAAGTCATCTTCAATGCGTTGTGCTTGGGAGTGTCTGTCGTTATCACACCACCGCTTCAGTAAAGTATGAACGTGAGTGTCTGAGCCTTGGTCTTCCAAGTGTCTATTTATATGAAGGAATACCAGTTTAATCTGGTTTTTGAAACGTATCCAGACTTGTGCTAGCCAGGGCTTGATTAGTCGAAAAACTAATCGATAGTTGACGCGTTGTCGATGTGACAATTTTTGTGTGCTGGTATTTTAAGTGGAGATGGTTATCTGTAGGGTTTTAAATAGTTTTGTTAAGCCATTATTTCTATAATATTGTGTATTCTTAAGCAATAACAGGAGATTTTTTGTGTATTTCATGAAAGTTTAGATATAGGTACACTATCCAACAGTGATCTCGTCAGAACGCTGTAATGTATGTGGATGAGTTGTAGTCTTGTTACAAACAACAAGCTGATTTAGATGAAGCTTTAACATTTTTATTAGAAGGAGTTGTGCTTTTACCCTCTTACATGAACATAACAACCGGTTTGTTCCAAAACCTTCACGCAACTATGTTGCTGCTTGACTTGAGAAGAAGGAATTTTTATAAGCACTCACTAAGTAAATTCCCCTTTTCCTACCTGCTATAGAATGAAGAGGAAAATATAAAAAAAACAAAAAGTAATACATGTTATAGAAGAAGATTACTAACGATCGGGGTGTGGTTGTGTTGATGTTGGTTTTTGTGCTGTGTTGTGTGTGTGTAGCTAGTGATGAGAAGATAAGACAATGAGAGGTGAAGTGGCGTCGGAGGCAACTATGCTTTTGATGTAAAAATATGACAGGGAATTCCCGTTGTTGGGTGAATGTAACTACATATTGAGACGGGCGCTGGGTAACGTAGTAGTTTTCTTTATTGTTTATATTATATCATGAGTAATAAATCTACTCACCCCAATGTCCAGTTAGTTTTATGTAAATGACCTGCACATAGCCGTAGTCTCCAACATAAAATATGCTGTCAAAGGCCAGGCTGGACAAGGCCAAATAGACAGTTTTATTGAACACAACCGTAGAGATATATGTCACAGGCAGACTAGATTATGGCGGCAACTAGATACTCCCTTAGTGTTGCAGGTTGCAATCGGAACAATGTCGAGGCTTTTTTCATCCATGTTTAATCAAGTTAAAAAACACGTACTTTTACCCTCACTAGAAAGAAACGCGATCGATGGCCCGCGCAAAACATCGCGCGTAAACCATGACTCGTTTATAAAATTCCGGTACCATAGAGGGTGACGTCAGGGCTGAATATAGCTATCTAGAAAAGCGTAATAAAAAATCTAACAGGCAGAGTTTTGCGTATTGGTAGACGAAACAAGCCTATCTGCAACAGGATTTGCCTGTGTAAGACTAACATTTTACCTTTGTAAGACTAACCCTGCTGCTTATTTCTGTTCACGTCACAAGTTCAAAACACAATCGATCAATAGTAGAAATTTATAAAAGAAACATTCCTTCGTTCGTGTGTTCGAACCCCCGTGAGTTAAGGTTTTACTTTTTTCACACGGGCGATATCTGGTGATAGGTTTAATATTGGCTCCCAAGCGGTTCAAACAGAGGGCGTCTACGGAAATTTAGTACATTAAATAATTATAACTAAGTATTTGTTCCAGTTATCAAACGGTTATCTACGTTTTGTCCTGCAATTTTCAAACTTTAGTAAAAGCTTTTCTTCCAAGCAGAAAAGATGGTCCCAAAACTTTCTCCCAGACCTGCGCAAAGAGTCCAACCTGTAGGTAAATGGATCAACTGTCAAATACTTCTTTAAATATTTTTCCACTTGTCAAAATATTTCTTCCACTTGGCAAATATTTCTTACCTTTGTCAAAGTCTGGTCACATCGACAACGCGTCAACTATCGATTAGTTTTTCGACTAATCAAGCCCTGGCTAGCACAAGTCTGGATACGTTTCAAAAACCAGATTAAACTGGTATTCCTTCATATAAATAGACACTTGGAAGACCAAGGCCCAGACACTCACGTTCATACTTTACTGAAGCGGTGGTGTGATAACGACAGACACTTCCAAACACAACGCATTGAAGATGACTTCCACTGTTCCCACCAACTGGGTCTACATCAAAAGAAGTGATGAAATGCTTGTACCGTTGGAGAGCGGGCTGAAGGCCGCGTCTGTAAGTGTTTACCGAGACAACCTTTACTACACGTGCGAAAATACTTTGTTGAATCATATCTAAAGTTTCTTACCAAAACTGGCATTACGTTAACTCACCCTGAGTTGAACATTTGTTGACTTTACAGGGTGAAATCTTCGCCGAATGTGACCGACTACAGTCACCAAACACGGATACCTGCCCTACTACTTGTACCAGTAGTACGTTTGACGACTACATCAACTCCAGTTGTTATCAACCAATATCCTCAGAACCGAGTTGGTTTCCTAACACCAACCCTTGTACGTCAGCTCCCACCACAGACAACCACCTGGGCGATGTCTCTAATCTACCACCGAAGAAGAAGAAACCTACAAAGCGGATGAGACTTGTGCTTTAGCTTGACTTTTCGTCTTATTTTAAAAGAATTAAATATATTTATTACAATTAAGAAAATCTTTGTTATCTTTGCTGTCTAAATATTGTCTAACTGTTGTAGTATATGTCTAAATATATAGTCTACCTGTTGTAATATATGTAAATATATAGTCTAACTGTTGTAATACATGTCTAAATATATATGTATAAATATTGTATAAAAAGACAACACAACACGATGCCGAATCATACACAATACAACAGCACACAAAAACCCAAACCCACCAGTTACACCACACCACACAACAATTAAAATACCTACACATAAAATTACCAAACAAGAACAAAACCAATACCACCTATACCCCACCGCTGTTACATTGTCTTACTCCAGCGCTACACCTCAACACACTTATGAGTCATCACCCCAGCCAGTCAAAATCAATAACCCCCACACCCTCACTTAGGAAAACCCTTAGTACCTACTAGCCCGCCATTATCGATTTCTAAATCTTTTCCGCCATTATCGATTTTTTTATATATATTGTATGTATATATGTATAAACAAACACACCAACACACAATACAACAACACATAACAATTAAAATACCTACACAAAAAATGGTATAGTCAAGTCTCTAACACTGCCCTCCCACCTCTAGGCGTTGGCCCTAGTATAGTGACACGTCTCTTTCACTCCCACCTCCAGAACTCTAACACGTCACTCCTACCTCTAGATGCTGGTCCTAGTATAGGCAGGTCACTAACACTTCACTCCCACCTCTCGCTGCTGGTCCTAGTAAAGGCAAGTCTGTAACACTTCACTCCCACCTCCCGATGCTGGACCTGGTATAGTCTCTAACACTTCACTCCCACCTCTCGCTGCTGGCACATCCGCCTTAAACAAACACACTAACGGGACAATACAACATCACACAAAATTCCCCCCTAACCTACACCCGCCCGCTACACCAAAATACACCAAGACTATGGTAGGGAGGACAGTGTGATTCGCTTGCATAGCTAGGCGGGGTTGTCGCACGGAAGGTCCAGGGTTCAAATCCTGGTTAAGCCACTCATGTCTGTTGTTTTTCTGTTTTCTAGTGTTCTACTTCTTTATTTCCTACGAGTGCTTGATAACATACCTTTATGTTTGTCTCATATTAATTTACTGTTTACAGGCCTCGGGTTTCCCTTCCTTATGTGTTATAAATGTTTACTTCAAATGTGCTCGCCATTGCTGGAACTGGAATCACCCGATTGCCCGTGCAATGTGGTAACCATTACACCAGCGCGGCCTGCCTTGTATTATGTATTTAAGATACTTTATTCATACGTGTGCTCTACACTGTGTAATAAAAGATATCATCAATTCATAAATTGTTATTGTTTTCAGTCAGTCAGTTATTTTGACTGCCTTTGGTATATAGACCGGTGTTCTCGCGCTTCCATTCATTTCACTTCTCTGCCACACTCTGCCTGTCTCATTATATCTGCTCAATTGTAAATAATGTTATAGTGTTTCTTTTCCTTTTATTCATTAATTGTCAGCTCTTCCATTTTACCGAGCCATTTGAATTTCAGTGATGATGATTTATGTCAGGGGACGCTAATTCTTTACAGTTTACGTCCAGTCTATTTCTGTTTATTATTTTTATAACTTTGTGAATTTCATATTGTTAAACGCCGTGTTAATTTGCTTTAAACTTACCTTGAAGTGAAGTAAGCGCATAAGCATTTTGCTACAGTTTTGCATTATAATATAATTATAATTTGACAAATAAAAACATTATGCATGTTTCATTAGTTATTTTGCTTCGGTTTTTTTTCTCTTTCGGTTTTTTCTCTTTAATCTCCTTTCCTAAGCCTCGCCGTATCTGATATTTTTTTTTTTTAAATTATGATACGTTAAAAAAATTATAATTATAATAAAGATAATAACGGTAATATAAATTAATAGCAACAACACACGTAAACTAAGGATGTCATTTTCTTCTTCTTTTTTTCTAAAACTATGCCGATTGGCGAAAGCAGTCATGCTTCTCTAAATGTGCCTGTTCCTAGTGTACTTTGTCAGTTATGTTCTAGACTTTTTTCCATGACACGATGTTAAGTTATCGTGTATGTTCTATTTTCATCACCTCTATCTGTTTTAAATTGCAGTGTTACCTGTTGGTACAATGTATTTCATTTTCCCTTTTCACAGCGTAGCCTGCTTTTGTGTGTCATAAGCTTCCTTAGCCTCTGTTACGACATTCTTATTACTCTTTTGAACCACCCATGGTTTTCTTAATATCATCTATAAAACCACAACTTTAATCTCCAGAAATGTGTTTATTTGTTGTTTTTTTATTGTCCCAACGAATCAGTTTCATCAGTTTCTCTTCTGTAGACGAAAGGGGGAGTACTCGCTGTCACTCTTACTAGGACAAGTTCCCTCCCCTTGCCTGTTAAGTTGGTCGGAGTAATCTTTTGTAGCGTTTACAACTCTCCGTATTATTTCTTTGAGACCCGGGAAGATTAGCCGCCGTCGCTGTCCACGTGCAAATCCTATTCCACACCACCGGCGGTGTTTCTTCGACTGCAGTTTATGTCCCGGGGACCCCGTCTCAGAGCTCCGTGCAATGGCATCATATTATGCAGATACACGGGCGGTAAAAACGTTCCTTGTTCTTTGACACTGGAGACGACCTTCGCTTCCCCATGTTTCCGGGGACATCTATTGTGCCAGACTTACGGCAGGAAAAGTCACTCGAAGAGCGCTGTTGTCCCCTGTGTTGTGATGCCTGGGAAATTCAGGGTAACCATTTCAACAGGTTACGCAAAATCTTCTTGAAGTTGCATCCCCAGGGGAATTCTCTGGTCAGATATTACGAGTTGTTGTCTGCTCCTCTATGTAGGTGTCCCACTAACGCTTGAACACCTGCTACCGTAGTGGCAATATATATTGTGTTCTGTTCTGTCTCTCATTGCTTTAGTCCTAAAATTCCAGCCGTTAGAAGTTAGAAGACTTAACGCTAGCTTGCCTGCTATTATAGAGTGGGAGATTCTGACAGTCTTGGTAAGCTAGTTTAGTACTTGGTAATTAGTATAAATTTGTGCTTGGGATTTGTAATAAGTCAGAGTAAGCCTTTATAAAGGGTTTTAGTAACGTGGTAAAATTAGAGCAATCGTTCAAACCGAAATTTGAAGCTATAGCCATGAGAAGGGAATTGTGATTGTATGCTGCTTCAAGTTATAAGAGCCAAATGGTTGTGTGACTTGATGTCTGATATAGTTCATTAAAAGGAATACTCGGCTTATTCTCTCTCTCTCTCTCTCTCTCTCTCTCTGTATATATATATATATATAATATATATATTTTATATATATATATATATATATATATATATATATATATATATATATATATATATATATATATATATATATATATATATATACGAGGGGCGGTCGAAACGTTTTGCACTTTAGTATGAAGGAGTCAAGGCACGTACCTGGAAATTGGTGTGAACTTTAGTCCTTCTCTATGTATTCAACCCGCAAGGCAATGCACTTTTCCCATTTCTTCTTCACCTTCCTGATGCCCTGATTGTAGAACTCCTCCGTCTGGGCCCGGAACCACGTCTCCATTTTAGTAATCAAGTCCTGGTCGTTAGAAAAACGACATCCACGAAGCGGATTCTTCATGTTTGGAAACAGGAAGAAGTCACTCGGTGCCAAGTCTGGTGAGTATGGTGGATGGGGCATGATTTCATACCCGCACTGCTGAGCAAGGACGATGGAGCCATGAGCTGCATGAGCCGGTGCATTGTCCTGAAGCAGACGAACGCCTCTGGACAGCATCCCGCGTCTTTTGCGCTTCATTTCTTCTCGTAACTTCTGGAGAAGGCTTTGGTAGTACGTGGAGTTGATAGTACGGCCACGAGGAAGGTAGTCGGTGAGTATTACCCCGCGGCAGTCCCAAAAGACGGTGAGCATGACCTTTCCCGCAGAGGGTACCGTCTTTGCCTTCTTTGGTGGTGGCGAACACGAATGTTTCCATTGTTTGCTCTGGTTTTTAGTCTCGGGGTCACAGAAATGCACCCAACATTCGTCCACAGTAACTAGTCTACGAAAAAAAATCATCTTCGTCAGCATTGCAAATGTCCAACATCTGTGCTGATGTTTCGGCTCGATGCTCTTTTTGGAATGGCGTTTTGTCCATGACACCGCTTCATACACAACTGAACCAGTTTCCCGCCAATTTCTCTTTCACACGGCACCCCGCGCGCGCCATGTACGCGTGGGAAATGTAAACCAATAGTGTGTCTTTACAATGATACACAGCAATCCCGCCTGTCTTAACGCTTTCTTAGTAAAGTGCAAAACTTTTCGACCGCCCCTCGTATATATATATATATATATATATATATATATATAGATAGATAGATAGATAGATAGATAGATAGATAGATAGATAGATAGATAGATAGATAGATAGATAGATAGATAGATAGATAGATAGATAGATAGATAGATAGATAGATAGATAGATAGATAGATAGATAGATAGATAGATAGATAGATAGATAGATAGATAGATAGATAGATAGATAGATAGATAACTATGTAATTGAGTCTTTAACACACAAAAAGGTTAACCTAAGCAATCGAGATCTTTTGGCCTCAGTGGTGGATTTGTGTAAATATAATTTTTTCCCAACATGTAACTTGAATTTAAGTAAGCACCTGTACATAAGTTGATTATTTTAAACTCATTTATAATGCTTTCCTAGTGCAGACTTCAATTATTGTCATATGCTGTATGTAATTATTAAATGTGACGAACGCCAGTACTACCGGTTTAGACTGGTCGGCAAATTGGGTATCTGCCGGCGGGTTAGCCGACCTGACTGATATTAAGGTCATGTCTCGTCAAGAGAGATAGGGGAGGGCAGCCTTGAATACATGCCTAAGACCCCATCCCAGCGTTAGTCGCGGGTAACCGGTCATCGTATTATTACACAAAAGCTACAATAAGCCGGCCCTGCACTTATTGTTAGATGACTGCTGATCGGACGGTGAGCAGGGAAGAGTAAGAAGAAACTGCAAACAACAAGGTCAAAACTGACCAGATGAAAGGGGGAGGTGGGAAAGTTGTATGTTTATCTGGACCTATTTCGACCCTGGTTATCTGTTGTGCCGTGTTGTAATGTTTATGATTTAATTTAGCGAGTTGATCATAGTTGATTATGTTTTCGTTACAGAAAACCCATGTCATCTCCGGTAGACCGGTGAGCCATCAGCCTGACTTTGCATTCGTGGAAAGACCCTGATAAGTCATTGACTCATGTACAGCTGGGTTGCACACCAACTATAGTAGTGCCTATTATCATTAACCTATTACGGGCTCATTGCTGATTTCCCTTCTTGGAAAGCATAAATAATTCGTCAACCACCAAGTAATAGGAGCGCCCGCTCCAAAGGCACCAGTTTTCTTTTCCCATCAAGCTACGTCGTCCACTATTATTTAGGGCTGCTACATTAGTAGTGGGCCAATACAGAACGTGGATTTATTCCTCAGGTTCTATTGTATCACGAGTGTTTCCATCGCACGTCTCGAGTATCTGGATTTACAGAAGGGTGCATTTATTAAAAGGATTAGCCAGCCATTTCCCTGGAGAAGAGAGGGTTAGCTTATCTCCAACGGCTAGCAGTGACCCCATTGGAGTATCAACGCAAGTGTGCCAACAAAGAAGGACTCGGGGAGAGTGCACTAAGTTTATAGAGGGGGCAGGTAGATTTTAAGAACATTGTAGACCGGAGCAGTTAGTGAAATTTATTAGCAGTGTCGCTGACAGGGACATGTCAGCGGGATTAGTTTGTATAGGTGGGACTCTTTACTTCAGGATTTCCAGCACAGGATTATTAGTTTAACCCTCACCCCATAATTGTGGGAGTATGGAACTACTTGGGGGGGGGGGGGAGTCTGGAGTGTTCCAAAGGTTTTATACTTTCTTTTTTTCTTTTTGTGTCTCGTACATTGACACCTGCATCGTATTGAGGTTTTCTGTGATGTGGTGATGTGGTTCCTTCTTATTTTACAGTAGTTTTTTTTTTTTTTACTTGTTGTTAATAAAATACATAATTACTTAACGGATCAGATTTCCCTTCCTATCTGTACCTGTACTCTTTACCTTGTACTCGTACTGTTGTATGTGGATACTCTGTAGTGTAATAAACCTTATCTCCTAACAGAGCAAGAGGCAGGGTGACAGTAGTTGAACAAAAGGTCACTGAGTGGCGAGGGGAGAATCAGTTATGGTTCTCACCCTCGATAATTGTAAGTCACACTATCCACCATCAACAACATTTCTCTTCTATCATCTCCGACCTCTCTCAGACCTTTGTCTTGTCTCTGATATCACACAGACTTGGATTTCGTCTCAGGCAGACTCTTACATAACTCACTCGTGACAATGACATGGTAGGCGGTTTGTAACATTGAAGACATGCATTTCTGCTAAAAAAATGTATCAAACAGTTTAATGTGGGTTGTCAAGTTCTACAACATGATGATATTTACACTTCTTTACTTCTTTCATATCTGTTTCTGCCCTTTTTCTTATTTTTCTATGCCCTAATAAAATCCAGGTAGCAAACAGGAGGTTTTGTCACTTACAATTCCATAAAATTGCTGGTTACATGTATTGCCTTTGTAACAAATTTTAACAGTATCAATAAAAGCAAAATAACAAATATTATTAATAAAAATTTTGATAATTTATTCATTTCAACAAATTAAACAATATATGTGATATCTGTTTTCCATGCATTTCTCTTTGGTACGTCCCAGATAAGAAGTCTCTCTCTCTCTCTCAAACACACACACACACTCTCTCTGTCTCTGTCTGTCTGTCTGTCTGTCTGTCTGTCTGTCTGTCTCTCTCTCTCTCTCTCTCTCTCTCTCTCTCTCTCTCTCTCTCTCTCTCTCTCTCTCTCTCTCTCTCTCTCTCTCTCTCTCTCTCTCTTCCTTTCTTTCATTTCTTTTGGTTCCAAATGTAACTTATGGCTGCAGCTGTTGCTAATCTGATTTCTGTTTTGATCCGTATTTTGCCAGTTCTGCCCTCCATAGCCCGGTTGCCTGTGCCTTCTCTTCCACTTTTCTTCTCCAGATTCTCTTTGGCATCCCCACATTTCCCTTCTCTTGTGTGTTGCAGTCTGTGGAATGACTGATTATACTGGCTCGATGTTTCTTTAGGGTGTGTCTTATCATCTCAGTTTTATTTAAATTACCAGCTGTATTGGTTGTTGCCTGGTTCTGTTTCCACATTGTGGTAGATTATTAATAGTCAAAGAGAGGTAACTGATTATAATAGTGAATAATAATGAATGAGTTGTCGAGGATTTGCATATTTAAAAATGAGGCGTCACGGGCAATCACGTGGTGCATGTTGGAGTAGGTCTATAAATAAGGGTAGACAACATGCCTCCATCTCTTTCACGTCATGTAACTCGTTGAAACAGCAGCACAAAGGTGCTCAGCAACATTATTGACAGATGTTAGATGTCGTGTCTGCGGTTTGCAACACTATCAAGCTACAGTCAGAGCAAGATGCTTGATGCCACGAGCCTTGTAAGGTGATCAGCCTTATGCAGAAAGAAACGTTGGTATGTAAAATAGCTACAGTATATTTAAATATGTAGCCACGCAGAGAAACCAGTTAGGTCGTGAACAGACAAGGCCACATGCAGTGGGCCAGAGACATTAACTCATAAGAACAGTTTGATGTTTAAATTGAAAGGACAGAGAATACTTAAGAAAAATGTACGTAACCTGGAAGTTGTCCAGTAAATTTCAACATAACCTGAAATAAGCTTTATGAATCCAGAATAAAGATGGACTGTGTAATGTAGCAGGCTGAAGAACCACACATCTAGATAGGAGAAATAAACTAACTAAAACTTCCATGATCGATGAGAACATAAAGATGTATGAGATTATTGTACAAACAGGAGGAGATAAGCCCTGCAGATTTTATGTTGATTTTCGTTCCAATTTGAACCCCTTGTAAATATGTTAAATAAACGTTCTGAAGCAGCGTGCGACTTGAGGTCAGTTAGTCAGCAAGTCTAGCTCCATCTTGTATCTACGTGTGTGTCACGTGAAGTTATTGTCACGGGTTGCCTCCCTTTTTCTCTGCAGTAGTGGTCCAACAGTGGTCCAAAAACTAGAGCATCTAATGTGGATCTTCAAAGTTGTCTACCTTCGCACAAGATTACTCTTGGCAGTGTTGTAGATAGAAGGATAATGATGCTTCTACCTCGAAGTAGTATTCACAAGATATTTCAGAAGTCAAGAACAATGCTGAAGGGGTCAGAGCACGTTAATTTTTTACCTGACTTTTGTGAAGAAGTATATTCTATGATGTAGCTCGTTCAAACCATAAGCTGATTTAATTCAGCGAAATTCCTCTTATTATTATTATTCTTAATGGCTCTTCAGATGTAGATATCTTCTTCTTCTTCAGGTGCCTGGTCTGGAACAGACATTGGCGATCATGACCCTCCAATCTTCTCTGTCTTTTGATAATGAGGTTGTTGTTGCCCATGCTGTTGTTTGTTGCCCAGTTGTTTAAGCTTTCCACATACATCTTTCTCTGCCTTCCTCTTCCTCTCCTGCCTAGTATTTTCCCACATAAGACTAATTCCTCCACTCCTCCTCTTCTGTTAATATGTCCCATAAATTTCATTTGTCTTTTCCGAAGTAAGCGAATTGTTGTGCTTATGGTGATTGATGCGTGATGCCATATGATGATGGATGGCATCCGCATGTCTGGTTTTGTGTAGTGTGTAGATGTGTTCAGTCAAAACAATGTTCATGCAACAATAACAGGGCAATCCACATAGGACGTCAGTAAACTCACGACGTATAAAGTCAATGAGTCTTGAAACAGCCGTTGACGTTTTTCTTCATTATTTATTGTGGACGCCACAGTGACAAAATGGTTACGCAAATGTGTAGGCACATCAAACAGTCATTATCACAGCAACATTCAATACAGCAATAAACGGTAGACAGCATTACAATGATGAGTCAGATGCATGTTATATTTCAAAGTGCTGTAAATGTAGTCAGGTGAACAACTCCATCCTTTTCTATAACAGCCAGGAGATAACCAGATGTATGAGATCAGTTCACTCTCCTTAGTTTGACTTCAGCAAGACAGACACGTCTGCCGAAGTATAAATAATGTCCTCAAAAATATCCTCTAGATAATAAAGGTTTTCCAAACCTAGTTCATTTAACAAAGTAGCAAGTAATGGTCCTTGGTACCTGCATCAACCGATGCAGTACAATGCAGCGACATGTGAGCTAGGAAAACATCTCGTGACGACGACTTTCGCAGACAGGCTATGAATCGAAATCGCTCACGACCCAAAATCAATAGAGTTAATGAAAGAGTCAATTTACCTTGCTTTCATGAAATACACAGAAATATCACGCCTCCCGACATGTGGGAAACACTAGAGGTATTATCTCGAATAAACGAAATATCCATTAAGAGGACTACACATCCCTGACAGAACAAAAATAGCGGAGATCCCCTCTTCAACGAGGCATCTCTTTCGCCATTCCAAATCGCTCACTCCACTAGTCGTGGGCGGAAACCGATCGACAAAGAAGCAAGACAAGTCATGCGCAGTCCAGCGCAAAACGACCACAGCTCAAACTTAACTGCATTCGATACCAACGCGAGAAGACAAATGCTTACCGAGAAAAGTGACTATAAATTCCAAGCAGTTGTTGCCCTTGCGTTATAAAACAGATATTGAAATAAAACGATGTTGCGAGAATTTATCACGCAACATATCACCACCTCCTCCCGATAAAAAAAAATGTGGAACATATTTTTTTTTTTCAATATCAAAGAGCAAGCGATAAGCGGCTCAAAAACGCACGAATTATGCGCTGATAATTAACTAAATTGCCAAACAATAGGCTAATTATAGAGTGTCTGGTGAGGATATACCTCAACAGAAAAATAAATATGTCTCAAAAAATATTCACATCGGGGAGGTGTCACCAACACACATCACGTTAGCATGTAAACACAATATACGTATGCAAGTTACTATAATCATCATTAAACAGCATACTCTAATATTGTCTTTAAAAATGGATGTACAAATCTGATAGGAAAATTTAAGTAGTACATTCTTTGACATGTAATGACATAAGTACATAGTAAAGTTAAACTACATGACGATCCAGGACATATGCTCTGGTATTCCGAGGGTAAGTACACAATCTAAAACTCGTAAGGTAAGTCCTCAGCTCAACAATGACATTCTGAGAAAGTACAAGCAATATAATGCTAATTAATAACTAATATGCTTCATAAGGTACAATACATTATTAATAATTGTGGCTGTTTAGTAAACTAACGGCCCTTATATTAACTACTCAGTCCTCCTCTATCATCTTAAAAAACGAACAGAAGAAGATGACAACAAAGCACGATAGTGTGTACATATAAAGTAAGTACAGATGTGCTAATCTATTGTAGAAATATAGGTGTGTTATGACTCTGTAATATATGGAAATATAGGACAGAAGTATTAGTTGGAGTCATGTGGGCATCTAGACAAAATGTCAGCCATCACATTATCCGCACCACGGATAGCTCGTACCGTGAAGTGAAAAATTTGAAGAGCTATAGCATATCGAGTGGATCTCGAACTCTTCAAATTCTTAGTCTGAATAGCTGTAAGAGCTTTCTGATCAGTCTCTAGAATGAAAATGTGCGCCCAGGAGGAATCTTTTGTAGCTTTAGAATTGACCAAACCATCGCTAACAACTCACGGTCTAAAAACCGAGTAGTTCCTCTCTGCCGCATTTAGTTTTTCTAGAAATGTACATAACAGGATGCAGAGTATTTGCATATTCTTGCATCAGTGCTGCTCCAATCCCAGTGGATGAAGCATCACTCCGAAGAACAAAAGTCCTATCAAGAGTAGGTAATCTTAAGATGGGAGGAGAAGAAAATATATTCTTGATTTGGTCTAGTGAAGATTGGCATTCTTCAGACCAACGGACCAGATTAGGCGAACCTTTCTTCAACAATGTTGATAGAGGTGCCATGATCGAAGATAAATTTGGAATAAATCTCCCATAAAATTGAATTAAACCTAAGAGACTCCTAACTTGTTTCTTCGTTTTAGGAACAGAGATGTTCAGTATTTTTGAAGTATTGTGGTCTTCTGTCTTCAAGAGACCATGACCAACACGATGACCCAGGAAAGAGATTTCACCAAAACCAACAAAAGCTTTAGAAGGTTTTGCTGTCAAATTATTCTCACGTAGAGTGGACAGTAAGTCATATAACCCTAAATAGTGATCTTCCCAGGTATCACTGAAGAGACAGATGTCATCTAAGTATGCGATGACATCCGAACGATGTGACAGAATTCGACGCATCATGCGAACGAAAGTGGCAGGGGCGTTCATGAGACCAAAAGGCATAACATTCCATTGAAATAGACCCCTAGGTGTAGAAAAAGCAGTAAGAGGTTTGGCATGCTCTGCTAAAGGCACTTGCCAATAACCTTTAGACAAGTCAAGTTTAGTGAAGAATCTAGAATTAGAAAGTCTAATCAGTAGATCTTCTAACAAAGGCATCGGTTCAGCGTCGAACTTTGTGACCTGATTCAATTTGCGATAATCAACGCAAATTCGTATGTTCTTATCCTTCTTCCGGACAATAACCATGGAAGAAGAATATGGTGAAGTCGATGGTTCAATTATATTTAATTGAATCATTTCATCCAATTCCCTTTCCACTTGCGACTGAAAGTGTATAGGAATAGGATACGGCCTAACCCTAATTGGATTATTGTCGGTAAGAATTATGTCATGTTCTATGACATCTGTGTGTCCAGGAATGTCAGTGTGAATATCCTGAAATGTTTGTAACATCGACGAGACTTGTCGATGTTCGTCACCAGAAAGATTAGGAGAAACAGAAACGTTTTTCCAAGATTCCGTGGAATGTAATGGAACCACTGGAAGGGGAAGGTTGACATCAGAGAAGGTAGCTTCCTCATCCTGAATGACAGACAGGGATGAATAATGACCGTGAGGTGCAGGAGCATCATCCGTTGCCTGGAAAATAGGCAGCAAATAGTCCGGACGTTCGTGAAATTCCGAAAGCATGTTTATGTGGAAAGTTTTATGCTTTCCATCAATATCGACCACATAGTCAACATCGGAAATCCGAGAGACTATTGCATACGGACCTTTCCATGCAATAAGAAGTCTATTTTCCCTACTGGGGAGTAGGACGAATGCTTTGTCACCTGGACAAAGTTGTCGTAGACATCTATTCTTGTTAGCAAACTGCCTTGCCTTCTCTTTAGCAATTTCTGATGAAGCAGTTGCTAGCTTACATGCCTCAATGATCTTTTGTCTAAGAGCAATGACATACTCATATGAGGATTGAGTTTCATCGCTAATATCATCGGCAGTGATGAGATCGTGTAATAAAGACATAGGGCCGCGTGGACGCGCGCCAAAGACAAGTTCGAAGGGAGAAAATCCTGTGTGTTCATTAGGGACTTCTCTATAGGCAAAGAGAGCCGCGGGTAAAACCCTGTCCCAATCTTGAGGATGATCTTCAGTTATCTTACCAAGCAAAGTCTTGAGCGTTCTATTCAGACGCTCAACTAACCCATTAGACATAGGATGGTAGATACTACTGAGAGATCGTTCAATATGTAAGGTAGACATTACCTGTGACATAGTGTCAGATATGAGTTGAGTGCCATGGTCTGACAATATTTCTCTGGGGAACCCCAAGCGAGAAAATATCAACCAAAGAGCAATCTGCGATATCTGTAGTAGATATGCTCTTAAGAGGAATAGCCTCTGGCCAACGTGTGCACATATCGACACATGTAAGGATAAACTGATGTCCTCTGGCCGACTTGACCTTAAAAGGGCCAATAATATCTATGGCCATTTTCTGAAACGGCCGAATAGGAATGTCAGCAGCCTGGATAGGCGCAAGCATGTCGTGGTCCTCTAGATTTGACCTCCTGACATACCTTGCATGATCGGCAGTAAATACGAATGTCCTTATTGACAAAAGGCCAAAAGAAAGCCGCAAGGACTCTCGACTTCGTACGGGCAAAACCCATATGTCCAGCACATTGCGAGTCATGAGCATGTTGCAATATTTGGACTCTCATGCTCTTGGGAACAAGAATTTGCGAATGTGCCGACGTAGCCGAATCTTGTACCATACGTACAAGTACGCCGTTTCTCATTGCAATCCAAGATTTTCTATTTGTATCCTGATTCGGATCACCTTTCTTCGCAAGAACGAAGAATTTTTTTAAAGAAGAATCTTCTTCTTGCAATTTTATGAAAGAGTCACGAGTGATTACTAAGTGACTATCTTGGCTATCAACTTCATTATCACTATTCAGTGAAGTTTCGGGTGTTTGTAGAGCTTGTGCTCTTGTAACTACTGCATTTGTAGCTTGCATGTTATTATGTTCCCAAGCAGCAATCTGCTGTGGGGTACACTCCCTAACTCCGTGAATACGACCAATAATAAGGTCCGCAATAGGATTAGGTAAGAGACAAGCATGCACATCTCCAGTAAAGAAAGGAGTGGCAATGCGAATTACAGCAGTAGGATATTTTTCTAGAGTGCCGCCAAATGTGACACATTTAATAACCCTTCCTGTAGCACAAGATGGATCTACAAGCGATTGTCTAACACCAATAGTGGTGCATCCGGAATCGAAAAGTAGTGAGACCGGAGTATCATTAACAAGACCCTTATGTAGAATTAAAGAACCCCTCCCGTCATGCGCAACAGCAGCAGGAAGAGAGCGGGAAGTGGTTGTTTGCTCTCTCAAAGTCAAAAGCAGAACTAGTGACAGCGTCAAAGTTTTTACTATCAACAACATGATTACAGGCTGCCTCAGTTTCCTGTTGTACAGCATTAGCCTGCTGATATCTCTTTTTTTTGTGTTGAGATCTACCCCGACTATTATTACCTCTGAAGTTATCAAAGTTATTATTATCTCTGCAGTTATTATTGTCTCTATTGTAATTGTTATACTGGTTCGAATTCCAGTTTCCACGATTACTATCATGTTCACATTGATGCGAACATCTATTTGTTTGGTTTTGAGGTCTTCGGCAGGAATAACCTCTATTACCATATCCTCTTTTGAAATGCTTATAATTATTAGGGTGATAGTAACGAGTACTATCAGGTTGTCTCCAATTCTTCGAAGAAGAATCACCATGAAATTGATTTCCATGATTTTGACAGAAATTACCGCTACTCTTTCTATCAAAATTTTGTTGGGATCTACGAGCAAAGTTTTGACCATACGGAGCTGCCGAAGCAACTGGTAAACCCTCTTTCACCTTAGAGTTACCCATGGTTATGTGTGGGTGCGCAGTTACGTATTGGCAACAGAAATCTTCCATTTCTTTTATTGTTTTAGGTTTACGTTCATGAAGGAAAGCAAGGAAAGACTCATTGACAGACGACATGACTTTGTCTCTAAGTATTAAGTCCATAAGTCCTTCATAAGTTTTTTCCGTCTTAGATAGTTCAACCCATCGTGAGAAAGTAATGCGTATTCTTGCAATACACTCGGAGAATTCAACTCCATTTTCAGGTAACATGTTTTTAAATTGTAGACGATAGCCGTCTTCGTTAAGCTGATATTTCTTTAACAAAGCGGCCCTGACAACCTCATAATTGTTCTTGTCAGGTTCATCCACCATATTTAATATACTTAGAGCTTTACCTGTCAGTATCCCTGATAACTGTAAACATATTTTGCTTTGTCTATGTTATGAGCTGTACATGCTTGTTCAAATCTGTCCAGATAGAACATTATGTCATCACTGGAAGGACTAAATGTTGGTAACTTAATCTTAAAAGTATCATTATTAGCCTTCCCAGAAGATAACTGATAAACATATTTTGCTTTGTCTATGCTATGAGCTGTACATGCTTGTTCAAATCTGTCCAGATAGAACATTATGTCATCACTGGAAGGACTAAATGTTGGTAACTTAATCTTAAAAGTATCATTATTAGCCTTACCAGAAGATGAACCCTTGTTTGAATCATTACCATTACTCATGCTTGTCAATTTCAATTTTTCCAACTCTAAAGCTAAGACCTTTTCTTCATGTTCCATTTTTGCTTTCTCTTTCCTCTCATCAGACTCTCTCTGTAATCTTCTTTCCTCAGCCTGAGCCTCTTTTTGAAGTCTTTCATTTTCAGCTTCTTTTTCAAGTCTTTTATTTTCAGCCTCTTTTTCAAGTCTTTTATTCTCAGCCTCTTTTTCAAGTCTTTTATTCATCCTTTTTGAAGTCTTTCAGCTTCTAGCTGTAGCTGGAGTTTTCTCTCCTCAGCTTCTGATTCCCTTTTTTGTTTTTCCATTTCCATTTGGAATCTTTTTTTCATCCACCTGCATCTGCAGTTTCTTTTGTTCAGCTTCCATTGCTTTATCATATCGAGCAGTTGCAAATTCTTCTAACTTATCACCAGTCTTCCCAAGCAATTTACCCTGCTCAATAAAGTGCTCAAATGTAGACATGTTGTCTAACATATGAGTCCAAAACCTGAAATAATTAACTAATTTATTTCAAACCTAAGTGTAACAAGTCTTAATTAAGCACTTGTATATTCACATCACCTTATATTATCCCAGTCTCTGTGGGAAACAAGTCTCCAATCAAAGAACTTGTATATGAAATATCAGCACTCAATTCTTGATCATAAGTGCACTTCTCATTCAATAGTGCACGACACTATTCATCATTCATTTATCATCAGTATAGTAGTAACAGTGCATTAGCATAGCCCATTAACTAATTACTATAACTGTAAACAATGACTATGTAAACACATGCAGAATGTAAACATTGAAAATGTAAACAATACAAACAATGTAAACAATAACAATGTAAACAATAACAAAGATCAGCAACAATACAAAAACTTTCGCAGAAATCAACTAAAAATAAAGCAGAAATTAATGAAATATCACAAAAAATGTGACGATATCTGCGATAGAATTAAACAAAATACATGACACCACAGTGTATAAACAAAAAAATGTTGTATGAAACTAAATTATAGACAAGAGTAGGCTAACAAACACAAACAAATCAAAACAAAACTAAAGAATGCGAAATAATAACGAAAACAATATTAAAACATGTCATCACAGCTAACATAAATAGCAACAGAAGTCGCTTAGCAAATTCCAGTATTGGAAATTTGCAAACCTTACAGAAAACGCTCACAATAGACGACCTCTATGACGTGGCATAATCTAACGGAGACACCACCCAACCGAGAACCCGCTGAAATATAAACATATAAATATACAAATAACATATAAACATAAAACATATAGAATGAGATGATACACAGAAGACTCAGCAGAAGTATAAGGGCACAGTTTACATACAAACAGGCCACTTAACTTATAGGCTTCCAATCGTAGAACAGCAGAAAAACGGATGTCAATCAACGTCCTAAAGAGCGAAGCTCCAACGATGATGGCACATCTGAACTGCTTCCACTGCTAACACGATGGTACAAGAGCTTCTGACATACTGTGTGTTGAGTTGTTTCGGCACTTGACCTTCTAATCCAAAAGTAAGTTGATGGAAATCGGTACTTGGCCTTCTTCAGAAAACAACCCGTTTCAACCGGCACTTGACCTTCTCAAAAAACGACAGCACTGGAACCTTGACAGCAGCAACTTGCTTGACTTGCGTAAAAGATAACAGCAGTCCGAGTTATCCGGCAACATGTAACAACGCCGGGTACTGTCAAATTCTTGTTTCCGTCAAAAAATTGAAATTTGACTTTTACCGGGCAACGCCGAGTACTTTGAAAATTTTGAAGATGTTGACTGTATTGAAGAATGTTAATTTCTTGAAGGATGCTGATGAATTCTTGTTGAAAATGAAGTGGGTAAGGGACCCCGTGTTTGCTGGTACCAGAATCAAACCAGCTTATGGCCACCAAATGATGCGTGATGCCATATGATGATGGATGGCATCCGCATGTCTGGTTTTGTGTAGTGTGTAGATGTGTTCAGTCAAAACAATGTTCATGCAACAATAACAGGGCAATCCACATAGGACGTCAGTAAACTCACGACGTATAAAGTCAATGAGTCTTGAAACAGCCGTTGACGTTTTTCTTCATTATTTATTGTGGACGCCACAGTGACAAAATGGTTACGCAAATGTGTAGGCACATCAAACAGTCATTATCACAGCAACATTCAATACAGCAATAAACGGTAGACAGCATTACAATGATGAGTCAGATGCATGTTATATTTCAAAGTGCTGTAAATGTAGTCAGGTGAACAACTCCATCCTTTTCTATAACAGCCAGGAGATAACCAGATGTATGAGATCAGTTCACTCTCCTTAGTTTGACTTCAGCAAGACAGACACGTCTGCCGAAGTATAAATAATGTCCTCAAAAATATCCTCTAGATAATAAAGGTTTTCCAAACCTAGTTCATTTAACAAAGTAGCAAGTAATGGTCCTTGGTACCTGCATCATCAACCGATGCAGTACAATGCAGCGACATGTGAGCTAGGAAAACATCTCGTGACGACGACTTTCGCAGACAGGCTATGAATCGAAATCGCTCACGACCCAAAATCAATAGAGTTAATGAAAGAGTCAATTTACCTTGCTTTCATGAAATACACAGAAATATCACGCCTCCCGACATGTGGGAAACACTAGAGGTATTATCTCGAATAAACGAAATATCCATTAAGAGGACTACACATCCCTGACAGAACAAAAATAGCGGAGATCCCCTCTTCAACGAGGCATCTCTTTCGCCATTCCAAATCGCTCACTCCACTAGTGGTGGGCGGAAACCGATCGACAAAGAAGCAAGACAAGTCATGCGCAGTCCAGCGCAAAACGACCACAGCTCAAACTTAACTGCATTCGATACCAACGCGAGAAGACAAATGCTTACCGAGAAAAGTGACTATAAATTCCAAGCAGTTGTTGCCCTTGCGTTATAAAACAGATATTGAAATAAAACGATGTTGCGAGAATTTATCACGCAACAGTGATGTTTCTGTTTTTCATTACGTTGCTCATCCTAGTAAAGAATGCTTTGGACATGGCGATCCTTTTCTTTATCTCTGTGTCACATCTGCCATCTGATGTCAATGTGTAGCATAAATATTTAAAAAGATTGACTTGTTTGATTTTTTTCCCTTTTGCTGTTCAAAGAGTACACTGGTATTTGTATTTTCTTAGAAACTACCATGCATACAGTTTTGCTGACATTCAAATATAATTATTTCATCTCGCCTTCTTCCACTACTTTGTCTAGAATTATTTGTAGATTTTCCTCTGACTCTGCTATTAAAACTGTGTCATCTGCATATCTCAGATTGTTGATATTTCGTCCTTCGACTTTAATTCCCTCGAGGTGTTCCATGTTTCGAAGTATCGTCTAGCTGTATATGTTGAAAATATCAGGTGATAGCACATATCCCTGTCTAACTCCTCTTTTAATTGCTCTGAATTCACTTAGTTCTCTTTCAAATCTGATTGCGGATTCCTGCTCCCAATATATGTTGCTTATTGTCCTAAGATCTTTCCCGTCTATATTTAGTTCATGTAAAATGTCAAAAAGGTCTCGGTTTTTCACTTTGTTAAAAGCTTGTGAGTAGTCTATAAGGCATAGATAAAGGTCTCTTTGTACCTCAATACATCTCTCCATGAGCGTTGGTAATGTGAAAATTGCATTTCTGGTACTTTCTCGGCAACAAAACCGAATTTCAGAAATTTCTGATCGTATTCTATTTCTTGTCCTTTCCACTATAATTCGAAGGAGTATTTTGGTGACATGGCTCATTAGGCTGATTGTTTTATGTAATTCGCATGCAGTTGTTTCTGGTTTTTTAGGTAGAGTGATGAATACTGATCTGCAGATGCTAGATGTAGATTTTACTATTTATATTAAAATCCGGATTCACACGAGTGCCTATCGCTCTGTAATATTAATTCAACTATGACTTTGTCATAATCAACATATACAAATTTAATGATCAATTACTTTGAAACAAATGTAAATAAATATGACTGGTGGTTGTGAAAAAATAAGTTTCGTCATTGAAACTGGGTTGTAGGACTAGAATACAGTTCTTTGGTTTGGGCCTGTTAAAAATGGGACTTGCTAAGATGTTGAAGTACCGATGCTGCTTTGTCGTAGATTCGTCTCAGTTGTGAGGGGCACGTTTCCAGATCAGTTCGGGAAGTAACTGGTCAATACAAGATTCTTCAAGTGTCGATCTCAAGCTTCGAACCACAGAATAGTAGTACAGAAAATGGTCTCTCCGGGTCGTACCGCAAATGGTCGGGTCGCCTCACAAACTCACTAGAGATGATAGATTTCTTGCTCAGTAGAATAGTCTTGACAACTTAACACAGATGCCTCGAACACACGTCTGGGGTATTATTTCTAATTCAGGATCCCTTTGTGACTTGTGAGTGGTATTGTAGAATTCCGGGTTCGGTATAAATATTGGTGAGTTTTCTACTGATGTACAGGGATGCTCTGAATAAATTGTTGTGTGTCGGGTCCTATAAATCAAGAATCCAACTCTATTCTTTTTTTCTGCGGCTAGGTCCGAACTGTCTACGTTGACGATTTCTGGAATGCAGGGCCGTATGTCAAACGTTTCGGCTTTGTTATTTACATAACTTAAAGAACAAGCTCAGTTTAGCATACCTCACTAATGAGATCTTTCTTTTTCTGTGATGTTATCATCATCATCATTATCTTTTTTTGCTCCATGTGGAGCGTGGAACCGTGTACTGCGGCTGGTCCCTTTGCAAGAGGCCTGCAATAAAGCATTCAGGTGCACTTGTAGTAGAGGTCTCTGTAGCGATTTGTTTTACGTGATGATGTTACCAACACCAAGCACAACCTCATATTAATCGACTCATGATACACGTGAGGAGCCAGCGGTCCTATTCTTTTGAAGCCTCATCATAGACTCCCAGGAACTACACGTGACCTTTTGAGATTATTATACTTTGCTTCGTCTGTTGTAAACTGAAATAACTATCACGTGGAAATGATCTTAGTGAAAAGATATGTTTTTTAATATAGCTTATCTAGCAATTAATTCGTTCTTATGGGGTAAAGAGACTGATTAATACCTCTTGTTGTCCTGGATTCATCTTGGGATGCTGGGCTAAATTTAAATCAGCTTGATTAGAGTCGTCACTGGAACACCCTCATGTTAAGTCCTCGTAAAACAGTCGAGAGGTTTTCAAGTAGCGCACAGCATATAGCAGCCACAGTACTGACAACTGTCGTTATCTTGCAACACACTTGTACTGAGAAATCTGTAAAAAAAAAAAAAAAAGGCGCAATTCATATCAATGGAAGAAGTCAGTGGCTCCATGCCACGGGTGGAAGTTTGTAAGAAAAGTTCACTATCGCCCACTTTTTCATCACCTTCCCGACAAAAGTAATATCAGAGACTCTGATCAGTCTAAATTATGTCATTGAAGCTCCCAAAGAAATGAGAGAAAGAAAGAAACAAAATTATAGTCAAAACCATTTTCAGGAGTATATAATTTCTTAATATTGTCTTGTTTGTCTGTTGCATCTGTCCAGTCCCTGTTAGCCGGGATTTCTCAAAAGACGTATTTGTTTTAATTAAACTATAAACAGCAAAAGGCATAGCGCGACATGTAATTCAGTTATTTGCCAACAAATGAAAGCAACAAATAAATGCTTCAAAAATCCTCCTAAACAATGTACTCGAACATCAGCCTTAAGCTCTACATCGCCATTTTTCCATATTCCTGTATTTTGTTTTGATTAACAAAAGTTAAACTAAAATTTGTAGTGTTTCTGTGTTTCCTAAATATTCAGCTGTTGTATATCCATTATTATTATTATTATACAAGTGTTAGTTTTTCTTATGTAAAACTTTTGCCTCGTTTTGGCGAGGCGCGTCCCGTTCAACCTAGTCGGTTATACAAGTGTTAGTCTACAACTGTCCAAACTTGACTTTCTCATAAATACAAGTATTGTCACGGTCGCATTATATACCCTTCAAAAGAAGTTAAGGACCAGTAGGTGAAAATGACCCAAAAATAATAAAAATTATAAAAATTACATTTCATAAGCAATTAATCCGACATTGATTTTTCTCGAAAGACAAACATCCAACACGTGCTGCATGGGCCACCAGCATACCGTGTGGCTAGTGTTCAGCTCAGCAAGTAGGCTGAAAAAATGCTTCTGAGATGCCAAAATGTGGGTGTTTTCAATGATGTCTGAGCATGAAAAAAATACCTGCTATTCCAAAAATGCGTGATGCCTGTGAGAGACTATAGTGTTGGTCTTGAGCTGTACTCACAAAATTGTCTTTATAAGCAACACAAGTGCTGCATAACCATTGCACAACAATATGCCTCAACGACGAAAGCTGAGTGTTGTGGATAAAGGAAGAGCCATTGCGTGGTTGCAGGAAGGTCTTACTGTCTGAAATGTCGCTCAGAGGCTTGCATGAAAATAGTGTTGATTGTCACTGATAAGCTTGTCATGTTATATTTTGAAGTGCTGTGTTTTTATTGTTCATTTTCATTTCACTTTGACCCCTTAATAAAAATGGTCCTTAACTTCTTTTGAAGGGTATATATTGCTTTCTGGTGTACAAACACGTTATTAAAAATCCTTAATCTTTTGTTTGTTTCTTCAAAATCAGAGAGCTCCGTAGTCTTAAGAAGGCCCGGCTTGTAAAAATTAAAGCCCGGCCCTGAAACTGAATGTTGAGCAGGCCCTCCCGGATTAGTTGGTACAGTAAAATTATATTATTTGCGTTCAACGCCAGTAAACTGCAAATATTACTAACTTTTGAATTGATATTGATGTATTTATTTTGCATCATAAACTATAGCGTCCTGTAATGTGCTGTTCTCTTCTTGATTTCTGTTTCACATCTGGCATCTTCAGTTATTATATGACCAAGATATAAGTAGCTCTTGACTTGTTCCAGGATTTTCCCATTTATGCCTATCTTTAATGTGGGTTTTTCGTCTGTTTTGCTAATTATCATAGTTATTGTTTTCTCAATATTAATGTCCAATCCATATTCGTGACTTATACTGTTCCCTTGCTTCACTAGTTCTTGTAACTCCTGTTCGCTTTCAGCTAACAACACGGTATCATCTGCATATCTAAGGTTGTTTATTGACCTTCCACTGATGTTCAGTCCTGGTATTTCCTGTATCGGTTTGAAAATTTTTTCGCTATATAGATTAAATAGGCAGGGGGACAGCACACAACCTTGTCTGACACCTCTTTTTATGCCTATGTACGGTGAATAATTCCTTCCAGATCTTACTGCGGCAGTTTGCTCCCAATAAAGATTACTGAGTATTCTTATATCTTTTCCATCAATACCTATGTCTAGAGAATAGGAATGGCCAAAGCTACATTCAACAACATGAAACAAATACTGACATCTAAACAGTTATCTCCCAAATTAAAACTGAGAATCATAAAGTGTTATATATATTCTGCATTACTGTATGGTTTAGAAACATGGACGATGATTAAGCAATTGGAAGAAAGAATTGAAGCTCTTGAAATGTGGATATATAGAAGAGTGGGGCGTATCTCATGGAAAGAGAAGAAAACAAATAAGGAGGTCCTAGAAAATCTAGGTATGAAAAGAGAACTAATGAGGGAGATCAAATTTCGGCAGCTACAATACTTTAACCACATAAAAAGGCATAACACCTTGCAGAAGACCATAATAGAAGGGAGAGTTGAAGGCAAACGTGCAAGGGGAAGACAGCGCTATAAGTGGGAAGATAACATCAAGAGATGGACAGGAAAGAGTCTATCAGAGTGCACCACCAAGACAAGAGACAGAAAACGTTGGAGATCCATTACAGCCAACCTTCGTTGTGGAGCTGATGATGATGAATGTACTGTTAGCTTTGATCATTCTATATTTGTAAATAATTTCTCTTAAACGTTTCGCATGACTAAAGGCCTATCTGTTGCTATTCAAAGAAATAGTGTATGTCACGGCCTGAAGACCCACATACCATGCACATTGCTATCATGTTAGTGAAGACATACGACAATACTGTTAAAATACATTTCCTCTTTCCCTCTTTCTCGATGGGAAAGCACGCTATGGAATGCACTTATTGAAAACTATTGAGAATCATGTACGAGGGTCGTTCAAGTCAAACCGGGACTTTTGTTTGTACAAACTAAAAGAACAAATTTGTAGGAGTGAAATTGCCATTTATTTTTCGATATAATCCCCTGCAACATTTATACACTTATCCCAGCATTTAATTTATGCGTGAAAAGCTTTAGCGTAGAAAGACATGTCAGTACTCCTGAACCATTGTAGGACATTGCTTCACTTCGTCATCAGTGCTAACATGCTGACCTCCCAGGAACTCTTTCAGGGGTCCAAACAGGTAGAAGTCGCTCGGAGCGAGGTTTGGACTGTAAGGGAGATGTGGCAATACCTCCCACCCGAGTTGCTGTAATTTGCACGTGGTGCGGTGAGCGGTATGTGGTCCTGCGTTATCCTGTAGAAACAGGACGCCTTTTCTTATCAAACCAGACAATTTTTTCCGCAGATGGTTATGCACATCACTTAGAATGCGACAGTACTCTTCACTGTTGATAGATACCACATTTGTCCCAGAAAACACTCGCCATCACTTTCCCAGCAGACGCAATTTTCCGAAATTTTTTGAGTGGTGGTGAGTCCATATGCTTCCACTGCATGGATGCTCGTTTTGATTCCGGAGTGAAATGATGCACTCATGTTTCATCACACGTAACGAAGCGATTCAGAAAATTCTGGCCTTCCCTGCCAAAACGATCCTTCAAGTCAGTGCAGACTTGAACTCTTCTCTGCCGGTCAAAAGCGGAAAGTTGTCTTGGCACCCAAAGTGCACTAACTCTGTTGTCCGCCATTTTCATTATCTATCAGGGATTGACCCGTGACGCGTACGCCACCTAACGGTAATAACGGGAACGGTAACGGTAATACTAGTAGGTCACACCTGTTACTTACTACTGTCAGTAGCACCACCACGCTTGCATTCCCTTCCTGTACTTCCAGAACAAAAAGTCCCGGTTTGACTTGAACGACCCTCGTATATCGGTGTCATTCATGAGATTCTATGATTTAACTGTACGGGTATCCTCAATTTCTGACAGGCAGTAAAGACTGGAGCAGGCTATCACGTGTCTTTACGACTTGCTGTTCGTGGTAATATTTAACCATTTGTTCTTCATTTTCTTCTATACCATATCAACTAATCTTTCTTGTTTTCTTCATCTTTTTCAACTTTTCTTTGTTAAATTTTCACAACATACAGTTTTCTAAAAATATACCAAATGAAATTATACTGTTTTTTTTTTTTTTTTTTTTTTTTTTTTTTGTTATTTGACTAGTAAGATTCTTTAGCATAATTGCTTTTTTCAAAAAATTATCATGTCCATTTTGAGGGTTCCATAAATGTCTAAACATTCTTCTGTAAAATTCCATGTTCATGGCCTCCAGTGATCTTTCTGTTTCTTTGCTGGTTGTCCATGATTTGCGTCCATATTGTTATGGTGAGATGGATGCTAGATATGTTGACAGAAAATAGAGAAGAGAGCTGATGAACTAGAGTACGAATGGCACAGGACAGATCAGGAAGTTAACCAGACATATCTAGATGGTAGCTGTAGAAGAGAGCTGTGAAGAAAGTCACCTTCTCGTTAGACCTATCCTATGCTCCAAGGGTGTCACTATTAATAAATGATATGAATGCAGCTCGTTAACTATTCCCTACTAGTTTTCAATTATTAAATGTTCTCGCATAAACAACAACAGTTTAGTAATTATATACTGGAATATATATATATATATAGATATATATATATATATAATATATATATATAATATATATATATATATATATATATATATATATATATATATATATATATATATATGTGTGTGTGTGTGTGTCATAGTATATATGTTTAACAAAATATTAAGTTGGTCACGCTGAAGAGTGACAACCCTGATACAAATTTCAAACCCGTTTTGGTCATGTGACCTGGACGGAAGCGCGCACCAATTCGGGCGCTAAAGGTTAGTTGAGTTTCTGGCCATCGACCAGGAGAGGTCGCTTTGTTGTTCCCTATCAGCATTTTGCTGGGATATTGGATGCCATATCTGTTCATTGAGGGTGCTTGTCATTTATTCAGGTGGTCAAGAGTAGTGTACGTTTTTCTAGAACGGTGGTGTAGTTTCTAGCAACATTTTCGTAGACCATTCATGAGAAGTCATTTGTATTTAAGAATGGCTTTCTTAGAAGGCAGGACTTAGCCGGTGAGTGAAAGTCATTGTGTTGTTCACTCGGTATGACATACCCGCGAGTTTTAATGATGATATTTTTGATTGTTGATTATTGCAAGTTATATTGGCATTTCTGTTGCATTGTATTGCATATGTATCTCTAGCCGTGTGCGGCTTCATTGTGTACATGATTATTGAAGGGAACTTAACCTGTTACGAGTGTTATGGTGAATCTATGTCAGCTATTGCATATTGTGGTCATATCCTTAGATAATGAGCCATAGAGTATAGATCATCATGTGTAAATCCACAGTGTGAATAGGTAGTATCTGACATCTGGATGGCTCGTCTTTTCTATAGACCGTGGGGCCAGTCGCAGTATTTTGTGATATTTGATCGCAAGGCCGGAGTGCCTATAGTTGCTATATAAGGCCAGTATATATTATGTACACAGAGTTTTAGAAGGTGGGAGCCGTGTTAGCGCCTTCTGGTTATTAAGTCACGATAGTGAGCTATTTTCAGTTGCAAACTTCGGGTATGTGTGTTTGCCAGTATGTAGGTAGTGTACTGTAGGCGGTCAAGCGTGACGCGTTGCGGTACGTGACCCAGTTTTGTTCTTGTCTGAGATCACAGTGACAGAGTGTGTCTTCGCAGTACAGTTGCAGTTGGACATTGTTGTTAAGTATTTTGTTCGACAATGTTTACAAATCAATGTTGGTGATAAGGTGGAAGTAATGTTAGAAGTATGTCTGAGGTGGTTAATTTAAGTGGCAGCTAGCGTCTGACGTGTCCTTTTGAGATATTAGAGAGTGTACTTTGGAGTCTAGGTGGAGCAGCGGAGATAGAGGGTTGAGTTTGGTATTAGATGGACTCTGGTGCCTGAATGTGTGTGTCGGCAGAGGAGATTATCTCGGGCTCTGGTGCCTGACTGTGTGTGTCGGCAGAGGAGATTAGCTCGTCTATATTTGGTGGTATCCCAGGGTGTGTGAATCTACTCGTACTTGGATTATGGTCTAAATCTATGTGACCAAAGTAGACTGGGACTTGATATCGTGTTATGGTAGCATATCTGCAGTAGTGCCATTTCACATGCTGCTCGACCCACCTGGGAACGTTACCTATACGGTGTTTTGCCAAGTGATGTCTAGTTCAAGTCTTGCTGATGTCATTCCTCTGACGTGACCTGTCGTCATCGATGTGCCCTTCCAGTGGGTGAATTCCAACGAGGACTGAAGCTTGCTGACCTGGGGTCTTTCTGCACTACTTTACCTTCAAGTCTGCTGGTTTCCTGTTGCGGTGTGATGGAACGAACTGTGCTTATTTTCATATATCACTTAGACGTGTGAAACTTACTGCTCATTGAGACTGTTCTGGATTATACAGTTGGTGATCTATTTTGGACAGTGCTGGGAAAGTATCGTGTTCAACAGTGCAGTCGCCTGGATATTGGTTGCAGTACCGTGCCAAAGGGCAGTATTGTTTATGGTGGCACACAGACTGGATATCTGGAACATCATTTTCAATTGAACGTTTGTGCTGTTTTCATTATTCATCTCCAGTGTTGAGAGAGCTTCTTGATCAAGCGCCGTTGGACCTTCAGTTAAGTTTTTGTTTGTATTTTTGTATAATTTATTATATGTATGTTTCTGTGTTTTCCTTTCTGTCTATCCGACTGGTGCTATTGTCGGGTTCTCTGGAGTAGGTGGAATAGTGGATTTGTTTTGTCTACGTCTACTTCGTGAGGTCTGTGTTAGTTTATTATTGTTTTCTTTCATTTTATTTTGTTTTGTTTTTCTTGTGCTTTTTTGTAAAACTTAGTCTGTATATTTGTATGGGGGTTGTTTGTTAGGTGGAATCTTTCGTTATATTTATATTTTATATTCTGATATGTAAAGTGTTAATTTTGGTTATAGGTTATTTAGTTTATTGTGACTGGAGTGGGGTTGGTGGTACCCAGTGAAGGAAATAGCTTTCAGCACTTCATTGTTGAGTGTAGTTATTGTTTAGTTTAGTGTGTAATTTTGTATTTGTGTGTCCAAGGGAGGAAGTGTGGTGAGTTTAATCCATTCTTGGCCTCTCGTGGGAAAAGATTGGAATAAACCGATTCTTTATAGGGTGTGGCTGTGTTTGTTTTGTGGTGGAGTAAGGCAGACGGATTTCCTGCGACTGCCCTGCTTAACATTCCAAGCCCTGTTGGTGTTAGGCGTATTCATGTAGTTGGTATTTATATTGTCGTGTACACTCATGTAATTCTTTTGTTGTGTTTAAGTGGTGTATTCTCTTGTTTCATCTTGCTATCTTGTAAATACGTTTACAGGTATCCTTTGTTTTCGTTCGTGTGCAGTTACGCATTGTATATATTAATCTGCCTCTTCTCTTCTTGATCTATCATCTTGTTCCTCGTGACTAGAATTTTGTTTTCGTAATGTGATGTATGTGTTTTCTTCATCTGTGTAGTACTCATTTTGCCAAGGGAAACACTTTCATAGCACAGAGTATTAAGATTAATTATAATTGAAGTACTATCTGAGTATAGCACCAGTGTGGGTGCCAGTAACAGACTTTGGAGCAAAAGCTGATTTACGGTCAAGTTGGTATAGTGGAGTCAGAGCACCAGAAACTTTCTTCAGTTGTTATTATACAACTGTCGACTATTGTAAGTTGGTTTGAGTGTATCACATAGATTAAGTGGTCAAAAGACCAAATTTTCAATGGTGTTGAGACTGTAGCCAAGTGGCAAAGCAAGACTATATTTATATTATAAGAGATAAAGGTTAATGATGTGTATACAGTGAGAGGTGAGGTGATATTTACTTACATGCATATATATATGTGTATATTGGAGAAGTGATATCAATATTTACTGTTATTACTGCATATTTTGCTAAGCAGAGATTTATCTGGTGATAAAAGTGAAATATATGCAATTGAGTAGTTGCATTGTAAAGATTCATAGCAAGAGATAATAGTGAGTATTCTGAGGGTACATCATGGACCTTCAGGCTTTCATTCAGATTGTGAAAGAATTAAACGACTATGCAAACGCTGAATTTTATTCAGTCGAGAATCAGAATGCCTTAAGAGATGCTCGAGCTGAACAGCTAGAGATAAAAAGAAAAGAATTCGAATTACAAGAAAAGAAGATGAAAGAAGAAAACGAGTGGAAACAGAAAGAGTTTGAATTGAAAGAAAAGAAGATGAAAGAAGATAAAGAGTTACAAGAAAAGATGAAAGAAGATCAAGAGTTACAAGAAAAGAAGTTGAGAGAAGATAGACAATGGGAAGAAAAGAAGATTGAGCGAGAATTGCAAGAAAAGAAGATGGAAAGAGAGTTAGAGTTAAAGAAGGAGAGAATGAGAATAGCTCTGGAAGAGAAGATGATGGATAAGAAAATACAACTGAAGAAATTGGAAGTGGGTGAGAGTGGTCAGAACTCGACTCCTGGAGGGGCTCATCATCCCTTTAGGCTGCGGCTGCCGAATTTTAATGATAACATTGATAGCTTAGATTTCTTCCTTGAAAGATTCGCGGCCGAATGCGTGGCCTATAAGGCTGACAGAGATCAATGGCCATCTCTGTTATCGACGCTGCTAGTTGGGCCTGCGATGGAGACTTTCTATAGCCTCCCGTTAGAGGAAAGGGCCGATTACAACAAAGTAAAGGAAAGGTTGCTCCGGAAGTTCCGTCTGACTGCTGACGGCTACCGGACGCGGTTTAAAAACGCGATGCCTAGCGCAGACCAGGACTTCGAGGACTTTATCTCGAAGATCAAACTTCTGTTAAATAGATGGATCGAAATGGAGGTAATTTCTAAAGACTTTAATGGCTTGCTAGACTTGGTGCTACAAGACAAAGTGTTCTCCTCGTGTTCTAGTGAGTTGGTTGCGTTTTTTCAGGATCGTCAACCAAAGGACATTGAGTCCATGGCACAATCGGGGCACCATTATGTCCTTGCCCATCCGGGCAAACCCATTCAGAAGTCAGGTCTGTCAGATGACTTAGTTGCCAGTGTCGGCAAAGTTCAGCGCCATCCTTGGCGAAATCAGACAGGCAATGTAGACAGGGATCAAGAGAAGAAGTATGAGAAGCCCTCAAGTCCCTATCAACCACGTAGAGGGAGCTATGGGAATTTTCGTTCTCATAGGAATGGTCGGCCGAGGTGGCAGAACCGACATTATGATAGTTATAGGTACGCTTCGAAGACTCTCAGTATAAAACCAAACATCCGAAGCAGAGGAGTGGTTCCTCAGAGAGTTGATCTTCTGAATCTGATGCGGGGTCTTCGTCGTCGAAAAGCTCCAGCAAAAGTACACGCGATGAGAAGAAGAAGAAGCGCAGGTGTTCCAGTTGTGGTGGCAAGAATCATTGTGCTGACAGGTGCCCCATCCAAATAGAACACGCGAATTCCGCGTTTGTGTTAGACACAATTAATAGTGAGGACTGGGTGGGGTGTCGCCCTCTGTTTCACGAGAAAGAGAGGGTAGTGCTTCGATGTGGGCATGCGGCACCATGTCTATCGGCAGTCCATGAGACTGGTAAGGTGATTCTCCACGAAGGCAAGGTGGAGAATAGACAAGTCCGGGTGTTGCGGGACACTGGATGCACCACAATTGGGGTGCGTTGATCGTGCATCGACGACTCCTGTCTTACAGGCAAAACTGTAAAGTGCACCACGTTCGGGGGCAAAGTGGAGTCTTACCCCCAGGCGAGTATTAATGTGGAAACTCCGTTCCTCTCGGGTAGAGTGAACGCGTTCGTCCTTGAGGATTCGATTGCCGATTTAATCGTCGGCAATGTACAGGGCGTGCACAAGGTCGTGAGTGCGGCTGGAGCAGAGGCTCAGCATCCCCAAACTCCCAAGGGGGATGACCAGAAGGTACATCGGAGACGCGGTTCGCGGCAACTACCAATCGACATGAGTAGGACCAGTAAGTACTTATACGAGGATCCGAAAGCTAATGATCGCACAGTTGGGGTGCGTAACGTTTCCCTGAGTGCGAGTTGGCGCACACTCAGAAGAGTGTTTGATGAGGTCGCGCCGGTTAGATTTGTGGAGGCACTGTCATTGCACGACAATACCAAAATGGCACGGGTGACTTTTGCAAATAGTTGGGTTGCGCGTAAGGCAGTTAGGCAGAAGCATATGTCCTTGCTTCAGAACCAACTGCTAATATTCCAGCAATAGCTAGGGTTAGATTTCGGGTTCGTGTTCAGTAAGATGTTTCGTTTGACGCGAACCGAACCTTAGAGTCTGACCCACACCCCCAGTTCTATTGTCATATGAATATGAGTGTTTTGTAAACTTGTAAAGATTATGAGATATCTTGCAATGCATGTTTATGCGGTATTATGGTATGCTTTGTAGTGTACCTAATTGGGTGCCATGGTGTCTAAGCTGGCACGATACCTGTTGGGGGCGCATTTTTTCCTCCAAACAGATCACAAACAACTGCTATTTTTGCAGTCGGCTAAATCGACCGGTGCTAAGTTGACACGCTGGGCTTTATTGCTGCAGCAATTCAACTTTACTATTTTACCAATTTAGGGAGTACATAACATTGTAGCGGATGTCTTGTCCAGGTTATGAAGTTGGTGTGGGACTGGAGCATCCGTAGAGAGTATTTACTTTGGTTTATGGAAGAAAGGTATTATAATCTTTAGAGTTGATGTTTATGAAGTCATTTTACGGTATATCATTTTTGTGTCATGATGCCATAAAGGCAATATGGATAGAGTTAACTCAACGTAGGTATAAATCATGTTATAATATATGTATATTTATAGTGTGTAAAAAGGATTTTGCATACTATCAGATTATGTCCTAGTATTGATATTTAGATATGTATAAATAATATTTAACATATGTTGTGTGTTGATAGACCAGGGTTGGACAGTCGTTGTTATTTTTCACGACTACCAGTACTTGGGGCGGATTAGTTCTCACTCAAATTATGTTTAATGTATAGTGTGAGAAGGCATGACCGACAATGGTGTTGGACAACTTTGGCATTCTCTAGGAAGATAGGGAGGTGCCGTCTCGGCATGGTGTTCGTCCATACTCCGAGGGTGTTGGGCGTGACTCCTCCGGTGGAAAAAACTTCGTTTTCTTTCTTAAGGGGGGGGGGGGCGCGTAGATGTCACAGTATATATTTTTGACAAATTATTAAGTTGGTCACGCTGAAGAGTGACAACCCTGATACAAATTTCAAACCCGTTTTGGTCATGTGACCTGGACTGAAGCGCGCACCAATTCGGGCGCTAAAGGTTAGTTGAGTTTCCGGCCATCGACCAGGAGAGGTCGCTTTGTTGTTCCCTATCAGCATTTTGCTGGGATATTGGATGCCATATCTGTTCATTGAGGGTGCTTGTCATTTATTCAGGTGGTCAAGAGTAGTGTACGTTTTTCTAGAACGGTGGTGTAGTTTCTAGCAACATTTTCGTAGACCATTGATGAGAAGTCATTTGTATTTAAGAATGGCTTTCTTAGAAGGCAGGACTTAGCCGGTGAGTGAAAGTCATTGTGTTGTTCACTCGGTATGACATACCCGCGAGTTTTGATGATGATATTTTTGATTGTTGATTATTGCAAGTTATATTGGCATTTCTGTTGCACTGTATTGCATATGTATCTCTAGCCGTGTGCGGCTTCATTGTGTACATGATTATTAAAGGGAAGGTAACCTGTTACATGTGTTATGGTGAATCTATGTCAGCTATTGCATATTGTGGTCATATCCTTAGATAATGAGCCATAGAGTATAGATTATCATGTGTAAATCCACAGTGTGAATACGTTGTATCTGACTATATATATATATATATATATATATATATATATATATATATATATATATATATATATATATATATAATATATATTTTTATATATAATATATATATATATATATATATATATATATATATATATATATATTTTTATATTTATATATATATATATATGTGTGTGTGTGTGTGTGTGTGTGTGTATGTATGTATGTATGTATGTATGTATGTATGTATTTATGTATGTATGTATGTATGTATGTATGTATGTATGTATGTATGTATGTATGTATGTATGTATGTATGTATATATATATATATATATATATATATATATATATATATGTATGTATATATGTGTATATATTATAATATATATTATATATATATATATATATATATATATAATATATATTATATATATATATATATATATATATATATATATTATATATATATATATATATATATATATATATATATATATATATATATATATATATAAGAAATATTTGCCAAGTGGAAGAAATATTTGAAGAAATATTTGACACATGCAAAGAAAAATTTACAAGTGGAAGAAATATTTGAAGAAATATTTGACATGTGGAAGAAATATTTTGACAACTGTAAGAAATATTTGCCAAGTAGGAAAACATTTGAAGAAATATTTGGAAACTGGAAAAAATATTTGCATAAATATTTGCCAACTGTAAGAATTATTTGACAGTTGGAAAAAATATTTGCATAAATATTTGACAAGTGGAATAAATTTTTGACATAGTCAAGAATTATTTGCCTTGTCAAGTACTGACAACAGGAAAAAATATTTAATGACAAAAATATTTAATGAGAAGTTTGGAAAACTGCAAGAAATATTTAAAGAAATATTTAAAGAAGCATTTGACAGCGGATCTATTTACCTGCAGGTTGGACCTTTTGAGCAGGCTTGGGAGAAAATTTTGGGACCATTTTTGCTGATTGGAAGAAAAATTTTTACTAAAGTTTGAAAATTGCAGGACAAAAAAAAAAAAAAGTAGATAACCGTTTGATAACTGGAACAAATACTTAGTTACATTTATTTAATGTACTAAATTTCCGTGGTCGCCGCATGTTTGATACGATTGGGTGACAATATAAAACCTATCACCAGATACCACCCGTGTTAAAAAAAAACTGAAACCTTAAATCCCGGGGGTTCGAACACACGAACGAAGGAATGCTTCTTTTATAAATTTCTACTATTAATCTCTTGTGTTTTGAGCTTGTGACGCGAACATAAATAATTAGCAGGGTTAGTCTTACAAAGGTAAATGTTATTCTTACAAAGTAAATCACGTTGCAGATAGGCTTTTTCATCTACCAATACACTGCCTGTTAGAATTTTATTACGCTTTTCTAGATAGCTATATTTAGTCCTGACGTCACCCTCTATCGATCTGGTTTCATAACTAGTGAGGGTAAGCTCCAGTTTGACAGTCAGAAATGCCGCTCATTTTCAAAAAATGTCCACGTCACGAGAGTCGATGCAGGAGCTTTCATGCGTGAGCACGCGCGTGAACAAACTTAAATTTTATTCAAATATACTAGCTTTGTAGTAGGCCTAGTCAGCTTTTAACTATTGATATCTACATATAATTTAAAATTTATATATTTAAAAAAATATTATTAACTTTTAAAATATATAAATTCAGCATTAGGCATTGATAGCGCATAAATACTAATTGTAAGTCATCGGTGATAGGTATAAAATAAAGATGGAGGAATTAGACAATATTTAAAAAGAGTAACGACAACTCGTATACAACCTATTTGTAGCACAATAAGAGCAAATAAGGCCAACATAATGCTAACCAGATTGCAGTCAGGGGCGGGAAAAGCTTGGAGCGAAGTCTTGCGCAGACGATCGATCGCGTTTTATAACTAGCGGTAAAAGCACGTGTTTTAACTTTTATTAAAACTGGATGAAAATGGCCTCGACATTGTTCCGATTGCAGATTCTACAGCGACACTAAAGAGTATCTAGTTGCAGCCATAATCTAGTCTGCATATGGCGTATATCTCTACGGAACCTCATTGTGTTCATTAAAACTGTCTATTTGGCATTGTCCAACCTGGCTTTTGCCAGTATTTTTTTATATTGAAGAATACGGATGTGTGCGGGGTCACTTACATACTACTAGATGGACATTGGGGGAGTAGACTTATTACTAATGGTATAATATAAATAATAAAGAAAATTACCACGTGGGTCAGAGCCCGTCTCAATATGTAATTACATTCACCCAACAAACGGAAATTCCCTGTCATTTTTTTTACATCAAAAGCATAGTTGGATTCATACTTTGTCTCGCAATATATACTTCTATTTATAAACCTTGGTATTTGTTATATTTATCTATGTTGTCTAAATATATATTGTATAACCGTTGTAAAATATGTTGTATAAAGAAACAATACACTACAACAACACACAACGATTAAAATAACATCACAATACAACCTACCTACTAACCCACGCCCGCCATTATTGATCTAATATTTCCCGTGGCGGTACTATGTGGCGGGTTCTGCTGCCGTTTTCGGCTAGACAACGCGTCAACGATCGATTAGTTTTTCGACTAATCAGCCCTCTGTTAGCGCGCAACAAGTCTGGACACGTTTCAAAAACCAGATTAAACTGGTATTCCTTCATATAAATAGACACTTGGGAGACCAACGCCCAGACACTCACGTTCACAAATCACTGAAGATGACTACTCACGGCACCGTTCCCACAAACTGGTTGTACATGAAAAGAAGTGATGAAATGCTTATACCGTTGGAGAGCGGGTTGAAGGCCGCGTCTGTAAGTTTTTACCAAGACCAGCCTTTACTACACGTGCGAAAATTATTTGGTGAATCATATCTAAAGTTTCCTACCAAAATCGGCATTACGTTGACTCGATCTGAATTTGAACATCTGCTGGATTTACAGGGTGAAATCCTCGCCGAGTTTGACCGACTACAGTTACCAACCACGGATACCTGTCCTACTACCTGCCCCAGCAACACGTTTGACCACTACATCAACTCCAGTTGTTATCAACTAATATCCCCAGAACCGAGTTGGTGTCCCAACACCACCCCTTGTGCGTCAGCTCCCACCATAGACAAGCACCCGGACGATGTCTTTAATCTACCACCGAAGAAACAGAGACCTACAAAGTGGCTGAGACTAGCGCTTTAGCTTGACATTTCGTCTTCTTTTAAAAGAGAGATCATTAAAAATATGTATTGCACTTAAAGAAACTTTGCTATCTGATGTCTAAATATTGTATGTATAAATATCGTATTTATATTGTCTATCTGTTGTAATATATATATATATATATATATATATATATATATATATATATATATATATATATATATATATATATATATATATATATAGTGTATAAAAAAAAAACACAAAACAATGCCGAATCATACACACAATACAAGCACACAAAAAATCCACACCCTTCCTTTGTATCTATTATGAAAATGAACTCATTTCACTTATGGTAGCAACTTTAATCCACAACTCCGCCAGCCGTGGAGGCAATTGTGAAAGTAACAAAGAGAAGACAAATTATTCCGTTTGCTCCGTAGCACATCACAACTACGGACACACACTGAATCACCTGCGCGAAGCTAACGAGACTTGACACTGCGCGCTCGCCACTGAAATTCTTCCTGACACCCTTTATAGTATACATCGCCTGTCGCCTCTCAGCCACAGCCCTTTCACTAGTACGCCTAAAAAGTCAGCGTATTGTGAACTTAGAAAAATTCCTGGTGTTTTCTGTACCGCAGCGCTTATTGTCACGATTTCCATTGCCCATTGCGGTTGTTCCACAGCCAGCCTGATGCATTTTCGGGAGTTTCACTAAGCCTCTTCAGTGCCCTTGTTCTCGACTGTCCCTTCAGCCCCAACAGTTTCAATAGATCATACACTGATGCAGCCACAAGCCCTCTTGCGCCCACTTCAACAGCCATGACCCTTGCAGTGAACCCATCGTGTCTCAGATCCGCTGCCAGATCACTATACTTGGCCGCTTTAAACGCATGTTGCTCATCTAATCTGGATTCAAATGGCACGGTCAGTTCAATCAGTATGACCTGAAGCGTTGCTGAAGAATGAAGTACTATATCCGGCCGTCTCCGCGATTTTCTGATACTCTCTGGATATGCCCCTCGTCCAGGTAGGTCTACCGCCATCTCCCAGTCGTTTGCACAGTCAAGAAGAGATGGTAAACTGCTACCAGGATTACTCGGTTTGGGGTGTGCTGACTTTCCTGCCCTCAGAAAGTATGTGTTTGCGGTGCTCGGCCCGGGTTTGCTATTCGCCTTCGTCCTTGCCAGATCTATTGTCGCAGCAAGCTCATTTAGCACTTTGTTATGGCGCCAAGTGTATCGCCCTTGCCCTAATGACACCTTACACGCTGAGAGCACGTGTTCGAGTGTCTGCCTCCCCTGGCACAGGGGGCACTGCTCATCATCCGACTTTCCCCATTTCACAAGGTTGGTGGCCGACGGCAGCAGGTCATACATTGATCTAACAACGAAGCTGAGCCTAAGAGGTGCCATATGCCATATATCATTCCATGTCAAGGACCTCTGCAGTGCTCCTTCCCATGTAGTCCATTGGCCTTGTTGGACCTGCTGCACTGCTTTTTGCAACCACTTATCATTCTCAGCTTCTCGTATCTCCTGAACTACCATGTCTCTGCGCTCCCTGCTTGATGCCTTGGACCACCAGCGGATGTCTCCATGACCAAATCCCCGTCTATTCGTTTGTGTGTATCCGATTACCTCCCTCAGTTTGAGTGACTCTTGGGCAGCATCAACAGCTTCTTCCACTCTCCACTTCCTTTCCGTTTTCAGTGTGGGCTGAATGGACTTAACCACGTCATCAGCTGACTCGCGTAGCATCATTGCAAGCCTTGCCTTTCCAACTTTGTACTCTTCAACAACTGACTTGAAAGGAAGCAGAAGTTTTGACTTTTTGCAGTACAGTGCTACATCTGACAGACCTGGTGGTACCCCTAGCCACTTTCTCATAAACTTGTTGATTTTCTGCTCTATAGCTTCCACTGTACTTGTGCTTATTTCATATATAAGCAGTGGCCACAGCAACTTCGGTATCAACATGAACTGGAGGCACCACAGTTTGAACTTTCCCAGGAGTCTGCTTTGGTCTATGATCTGTAGTCCTCTATCTGCCATTTATATTGTCTGTTGCACTGCCTTTGAGTCTTTTAATGAGGCATCGTACACCCTGCCAAGACTTTTAACAGGTTCCTCAATGACAGTAGGGATTCTTTGGTTGGAAACCATGAATATGTCCTCTGCTATCTTCCCTTTCCTGACTGATAGGCTTCTCGACTTCTTGGGTTTGAAGCTCATTCTGCACCAGCTGACTAGTTCATCCAGGCGTTCTAACATCCTCTGGGCCTGATATTCATCTGATGTCAGAAGTGTTGTGTCATCGATGAATGCTTTGAGCGGTGGCATATGACACATTCCACCGAGCTTTGGACCTATAGCCATTCCTTCAGCCGCATTGAGGATTACCTGCATAGCCATCACGAATAGTATCGGAGAGATGGTACACCCCATCGCAATTCCAACTTCAAGGCCAATCCACTTCGTTGTGTACTCTCTGGTTGAAAATCTGACAGCAAACCTTACGAAATACAGCTTCAGCATTGCTGCAATCTCTTGTGGAACATGATACATTTCTAGGGCCTGCCACAACATCTGTTGTGGAACGGATCCATAAGCATTCGCTAGATCCAACCAGATTACATGTATAGATATATTTTGTATGAATAAACAACACATTACCAGCACAATACAACAGCACACAAAAAGCCCCCCCCCAACCTACACCCCGCCAGCTACACCCTACATTGTACATACACATGCGTCGTCACCTCCGCCAGTACAAAAATACTCCACTCGCTTTAAAAAAACCCTTAGTTACCTACTAATTATCGATCTTTTATATTTCCGCCATTGTCAATTTTTTATATTTTTTTTATATATTGTATGTGTATATATGTATATTTATGTATAAACAAACAGACCAACACACTACCGGCACAATACAACAACACACAAAAATACCTACACAAAAGCGCACAACCGCCAGCTACGCCCATGCGTCGTCACCCCCGCCAGCACAAAAAGACTCCACTCGCTTCAAAAACCCTCTTAGTGCCCTACTAATTATCGGTTTTTTATATTTCCGCCATTATCGATATTTATATTTTTTATATATATTGTATGTATTTATGTATATTTATGTATACATTTTTACATAAAAAGACACGATGCCATCTCCCAGCAATATCTATTTTTATATATATATATTTGTTACTGTTATTTGAAAATATTGTACAGACCTCCACCTCCCAATATGTGATCCTGCTCATATAATGTATATTGTTACTGCTACTTGAAAATATAAAAATTGTACACAACTCTTGCCAATATGTGATCCTATATGCTTGTTACTGCTGTAACAAAACACCGTTATTTGAAAATAAAAAATATATTTATTAACAAAACCTTTGTTATATATATTGTCTACATATCGTATGTATGTATACCTGTTTGTAAAATATATATTGTAATATATGTATATAAATATTGTATAAACAACAATTAAAATACCGGCACACAAGACCACCCACACCACACCACACAACAATTAAAATACAACCACACAAAAAACCCACACCCCAACACACCACATGAGTCGGCACCCCCGCCAACCAAAGGCAATACCCCACCGGCCAACTACAACACACAATTAAAATACCTACAACCAAACACACCAACACATTACCAGCACACAACACATAACACGCCCGCCATTATTGAGCGGAGTATTTCATTATATAAAAAGGCACGCGCATCCACCACAACTGAGCGGAGTATTTTACAATATAAAAGTCATGCGCATCCCCCACCATCGATCGGCGTATTTCCTTATATAAATGTCACGCGCATCCACCACAATAATACCCGTAAACAACATACTATACTACTCTCAGGCGATGGATATAATTTCCCAGACCAAGTCATAGAGGAATTAAACAAAAGTTTTCCCATGCCAGGATTTTGCAGACCACCCGCCTTCAGAGGAATTAACTCTAATTTCCAGACCTAAGTGATTTCGAAGCTTCTAATACAGAGCTGTGTCCAGTTTAAATCTGTTCAATGAGATTGTGTATTCCCAAAATTATGGGGTAAGTGTAAACAATTTATTTACTAATGAACGTTCTACAGGTTTCTTGCTAAGTGGTTATATACAAGGCTGGCAACCTCAACATATGACAATAGTATACGCATGAACCACTACTGCAAAAGCTGGTGATTGTTTCTGACTAGTCGTGCGGGAAACCCGACAGCAGAGCGACCCCAGACTCCGACGGGAGTAGTGATGAGTAATGAGTGATGATTACCTTACATATGCCTAAGGTGTAACATATTATATTGTGAGATTTATGTACCTTTTTAATTTTAATTCAGGCAAATCATTATTCACGCACTCCAGACGCAATTTCCTAGTTAACACCCAGAAGGATATTGGTGAATTTTCAACACATTCCCTGAGTTACACTGTGTGCTTGGGAATTTAATTCTTCTGAAAGGTTAACATTGGTGGGTGGAGCGCATAACAATGGGCCTGTTAGTTTGCGGTGAACAAATGTACTTAGCAGGCATTTGTTTTTTTATATCTGTATAAAGTTCGTGGTTACAAGCCATCAGACGATTTTTGGTCTAACGCCGCTAGCGTGAGAGAAACGCATCCACCCTAACCGCCTACAGTGGAAGGGAGTGTAGAGAAGGCATTCGTCATCACATAATTGATGAACCACAGCTGCAGGACTCCCTTATAAAAGTTAAGAGCTTGTAAAAAGGCACCAGCAAAAAATGACTTTTGATATATCCTCACCCTAAATCTCAGTGAAGAGAAAATTTTATTCCAATATAAAATCACCAGCATTTTATTTATTTTAAACTGTTAATACTAATTGATTATTAAATTTGTTACCTGTTGTTTTAAAAGTAAACAATCATAGTCGATTCAGTTTCTTATAGGTATAAAGCAAACGCATGAGCCAGAAAATTGTATATGTTCTATATATATATATATATATATATATATATATATTTATATATATATATATACATATATATATATATATATATATATATATATATATATATATATATATATATATATATATATATATATATATATATATATATATATATATATATATATATATATATATAAAATATTGGGCTCATACGTTTGCTTTATACCTATAAGAAACTGAATCGACTATGATTGTTTAGTTTTAAAACAACAGGTAACAAATTTAATAATCACATATATATATATATATATATATATATATATATATATATATATATATATATATATATATATATATATATATTATATATATATATATATATATATATATATATATATATATATATATAAATAATAGCCCCTTCAGTCATAACTCTCAGCTGCTTATCAGCTGCTTATTTTCCTGGTGCTCCTTTCGACGTTTTCTCCTCACCTCTGCTTCTTGTGTGAGCCTCTCTTCGCCCAGTCTGAGGTGGCGCCGTAAATAGCTCCTGTTTGGCTGTTTGAGTGACGACTGCAGCATCATCAGCGAACAACAAGTCTCTTATAGTGACCCTTCTGATTTTTGTTTTTGCCTTCAGCCTTGAAAGATTAAACAGACGGCCATCTGACCTAGTGTGAAGGCATATTCCTTCAGTTGCATCTCTGAATGCCATGTTTCAGGAGTAAGGCAAAAACAAAACAAACCCGAAGTGGGTCAGAGCCAGAACACAGCCTTGTTTAACGCCTCTTCGTATGTCAAAGGGTTGTGATGTGCTTCTTGCATTATTGGACTGTTCCCTTCATGCCGTCATGGAATGACTTTATCATTTCCAGCATTTTAGAAGGGCAGCCTATTTTCAGGAGGATTTTAAAGAGTCCATCCCTACTAACCAGGTCGAATGCTTTTGTGAGGTCTATAAAGGCGATATATAATGGTCTTTTATGCTCTCTTGATTTTTCCTGAAGCTGGCGGAGAGAGAAGATCATGTCTGTTGTTGATCTGCCAGCTCGGAATCCACACTGTGACTCTGGATATATGCGCTCAGCTAACTTGTGTAGTCGCATTAAGATGACTTTGGCAAAAACCTTACCAACAATACTAAGAAGAGAGATGCCTCTGTAGTTATTGCAATCACTTCTGTCTCCTTTATTTTTATACAGTGTTACAATGTCTTGAGGAATAGCTGTCTCTTCCCAGCTATGGCACAGCATCCTATGCAGGGGATGTAATAGCGTGCTCTTACAGCATTTGATTAAATCAGGAGGAATCCCATCACTGCCTGGTGCTTTCCCGGAGGCCAAGCTATCAATGGCCTTGCTTGAGTTCCTCTAATGTTGGTTCCAAACATCCAGGTCTCCATAGTTGGCAGACTGTTGGCCACCATCAAGGGCTGCAGGCGTAACGGTATTGTCTCTAGCGATAAAGATCAGAGTAGTGCTCGACCCACCTCTCCATCTGCTTACCCTTATCGGTTAGCTTCTCTCCGCTGATGGTTTTTAGCGGTGCCGTCTTACTTTTATGGGGGCCAAGTGCTTTCTTTATACCGTCATACATAGGGGTGTCTAATGGTTGCCTGGTTTGGCTGCAATCTGGATGCTTCTCACTGAGCTGGAGCCAGTAGTCATTTGCACAGCGTCGAGCAGTTTGTTGAACTTTGCTTCTTGTAGCCCTCAGGACTTGTAGGGTTCTGGCACTCGGTGAACGTTTGTATTCATTCATAGCACTGCGCTTAGCTTCAATGACAGGTGCCATCACATCTGATGAAGCGTCAAACCAGTCATTTGACTTTGCTGTTTTCTTACCAAAGGTGGCAAGTGCAGTACTTTGAATGGTGTTCCGTAGATGCTCCCAGTTCTCTAGTAATAGTATCACCATGCTGAGGGCTACTGAGCACTTTCTCGAAGGTCGCAGTGAATTGAGCGATCATGAAAGGGTCTGACATCTTGCTGGTATCAATGCGTGGTTTCCCTTCATGTCTGACACGATAGAGTTTTCTTGGTTGTGCTCTGATTTTGCAGCAAACCAAGGTAGTGATCTGTATCACAGTCTGCAACTATGGTACGAGCGTTCGGTGGAGAGCACAGACCTGAGTAGTGGCCTTCTGACGAGAATCAGGTCAAGTTGGTGCCAGTGCTTGGATCGTGGGTGTCTCCATGACACCTTATGCTGGGGTTTTGTCTGAAAGTAGGTGTTGGTCACGCAGAGGTCGTGGTGGACGCACAACTCTAAGAGCCGTTGTCCATTTTCATTCATCTTGCCAATACCAAACCTGCCCAGACATGAAGGCCATGAAACATTATCGGCACCCACTCTAGCGTTAAAGTCACCAAGGAGAACAAGCTGTTCTTGCCTAGGTATGCTTTTGATAATTGCTGTTAGATTCTCGTAGAACTCATCTTTAGCTTCTGAGGCAGAGTACAGAGTAGGAGCAAACACACTGACAAGGGTGATGGGACCTGTGCTAGTTTGCAGGCGGAGCGTTAACCGGCGTTCTGATCCATTTCTCGCCTGGTTCAACCATTTTAGTTAGCGATTTTTAGGACCTAAACAAAACCTACTCCCGTGTTCTATAGCTTTCATAAGATCTTTCCTTTGCCAATATAATGTGTAGTCCTTTCGCTTCACCGTTTGTAATATCTTTTTTCTTTGTTATAGTTTTTTGTGTTGTCTCCTTTCTCGCTCACCGTTTATTTTTTATTTTTTTTTTTTTCGTTGTTTTTTCCAGAGCCCGCCAGGCGCGTTTTCCCTGAAGTGCAGCTATATCCACTGAACGTCGTTTAAGCTCATCATTAATTAATGGCTGTCTTCCTTACATCGTTTACATCCCTGTAGGTTTTCGGATAGTCCCAGTCAACATAGTCCGGGACGTTCCAGCAATCCCAATCGGAGAGCGTTTGCTTGTTTCTATTTTTTCCGATAATTGCTTGGTGCAAAATTTTCTGTCCACAGTTCGGGTTTGACCCTAATCCCCATGCACCAAATGGGGAAAGCAGACAGTGGCGGAACAACACTTAATTGACTGGGGGCTGCCCAGCTTGAAGCGGGCGGTAGCTGTCCAGTGAGATCCTAGAACCTCTCCCACTGTCGGAAGTAGCCCCTGGCGCCATGCCCTACGCCAATTGGGCAAAATGCAATATAACTGGTAACTGCTAGTTCCCGTGTTTTGCCGACACCTATAGGGTGAAGCTGGAGTGTCCTCTCCAGGGCGCAAGCTTGGGCACAGTTATATGGAGATCAAGCTGTTGCCCATGCACATGTTCCCCCTCTCCACACTGCCAGTACATCCAAAGGAAACTGCAGTAAGCCGATACAGTTTGGTACAGCCACCTGTCGCAGGAAAGTTGCCAGAATAATGTCGAATCGACACTAGACTGCCTTTAGGGACTCCGACTCCGGATTTAGCCTCAGGGTTTACTCCCGAAGCCATTCCATAAATGGAATATTCCCCAAGGCAGCGGTGGTTTGAATTCAGAGTTCCTTCTTCTTAGATAAGCTACCACCAAGGATCACGAGACCCTATTACCCCGAAGCTGCTGGTTTTAAGGCGCCAGTCGCTCGCCTTTGCCCCTTCTCCCGTCAGTGGAAACAGTTCCGCCGGGCTCAAATTGAGCCACACGTGAAGGCCGGGAGCTGGACTTGGTTGTCAGAGGCTGTTTGAGGCGCGTGCCATAGAAGTATTTTATCTGCAGTGCGAGCTTATCCTCACTACAACTCCCGGCAATAACAACCTTTTTGGAACTTATTGGAACCATATATATATATATTAATATATATATATTTATATAATATATATTATATTTAATATATATCTATATATTATATATATATATATATATATATATTATCTATATATATATAGATTATATATATATCTATATAGTATATATATTATATATATATCTATATATATATATCTAGATATATTTATATTTATCTATATACCTAGGACATTACATTTACTATAAACAGAGTGCTTGCACCTTTATACAGGAAGGATTTCGTTGGATTACAACCAACTGGGTGCTTGAACGGGCTAAAACTGGAATGCTTAAATCCTCGATCATCAAATGCGAACCGGACCCAGATATAATGGCGTTTAACTATACTTGTTTATTACGTTAAAATGCAAGCATTGTTCGTGACTTTGGAAAATAGCTCTTGTGAAATGGTCTTAAGGTAGATTGAGTGTCATTAACCTTCTAGGCTACAACTCTGCCACCAGCGTAATCTTGCACGCGAGGTAGATTACTCTTGGAAGCCAATATAGATTTTCTTGAATTTTGGTAACACCGTTGGGCCACTAGTGCCATGCAGGGGGGAATATGGGCACACCATATTCCCAATATGCTCAATTCCCGAGTCTGTAAAGGGACAAAGCAATGCAAATTGCTTACTGTCCCAAAAGAAGTAATGGAAAGATGGAAAGAATATTTTTCAGAGCTCCTGGATTGTGAGCAAGGTCAAGCATCAGAAATGAAATAATCACTGTCACAGAAGAGGAAACAAATGGTGATAAAGATGACATAAAGATGGTAAGAACCTTGAAGCAGCACTGGAGCTTGTTCAAGATACAGTGACAAAAGCCAGAGGACATGATGGCATAACACTGCGAAATGGTTAAGTTTATGGAATCCCTTCTGGTAGGTTCAACCATGCTGGACTGGTCTGCGTGGGTAGGGGTCAGACAAAAGCTGGTACCCTGGTCCTCCAGGTTGGTGGTTTTAGCACGGGCCGACACCCCTGCCTATGTAAACAAAAATCGCACATGTTACAGAAACGGCAACAAATGGAAAAACTTTGATGCGGGACGGACATCCGGAGTCTCAGGCTCGTATGACTGACAGTGGTGAAAGCCGAAAGGAAGCCATTGGCATGAAAACGGATGCACTGACCGCAAAACACGAAACCAGAATTGGTTTTGGAATGTCAGAACTATGAATGAGGCAGGACAGTTGAGACAAATCACAGCAGAGATGAGGAACTACAAATTACATTTCCTGGGAATAAGCGAGAGCAGATGGACGGGGATGGGGAGAATAAAAAAAGCTACAGGGGAAACAGTACTTTATTCTGGTAGAGAGGATGGTCAGCACAACGAAGGTGTAGCCATTATCCTGAAGAAAGGAATGGAAAGGTCTTTACTGGAATGGAAACCCATCAACAACAGACTGATAAGAGCAAGACTGAGAGGGAGATTCACCAACACCACAATTATACAATGCTATGCACCAACAAACGACAGCGATGAAGAGATCAAGGACGAGTTCTATCAACAGGTACAAAAGGAAATAGAAACTGCCCCCAGCTACGATCTTATTATAATAATGGGAGACCTAAATGCGAAAGTTGGAACACACAATAATTATAACGAAAGAGTAATGGGGAAATGTGGCAGTGGAACAGTAAATGAGAATGGGGACAAATTAATAAGCTTCTGCAGTATTAACAACCTGGTCATTGGAGGAACACTTTTTCCACACAAAGAAGTGCACAAGTTAACATGGGAATCACCAAACGGACGAGACAAAAACCAGATAGATCACATAATGATCAATGGCAGATGGAGACATGCACTACAAGAATTGAAAGTAAGAAGAGGCGCAGATGTGGGAAGTGATCATCACCTAGTAGTAGCAAGACTGAAGGTGAAACTCAGAGCTGCTGGACCAGTTGCAGTCAAACAGAAAAGATATAACATCACGAAACTTAAGGACCCCTCACCAGAAAAGCTTTCGTGGTCGACGTAAAGAGACGATATCAGATTACCAAAAGCCAGGAAAGAACAGAGACCGATGATGTCGACCAGAAATTCAACACCATCTCAACAATATACAAGGAAAGCAGCAAGTCATGCTTGGGATTCCAGGAAAGAAAGAGCCAAGACTGGATAACACCAGAAACGCTAAACACCATAGCGAAGAGAAAGGAAATGAAAAGAAAGAAAACAGAAGCTAAGTCTCCCAGGTTAAAGGCAATATATAGTGAACAGTACAGTCAGCTGTACAAGGAAGTAAAAGTCAAAACCGTGCTAACAAAAGGACATTTCTGGATGACCTTGCAAGACAGGCAGAAGAGGCAGCACTGAGAAATGAATAAAGCAAAGTTTATAAAATAACTAAAACTATCAGTGGAAAACGAGGTGCAAACAACATAAAGTTAGTAAGAGACAAGCAAGGAAATCTCATCACCACAGCACAGGGGCAGGAAACAAGATGGGCAGAGCACTTCAGAGAAACACTGAATAAGGAACCACCAGAGACTCAGCTGAATGTTCCTGAGGCTGAAAGTGACTTAGACGTAAATACAGACATTCCACGAAAAGAAGAAATCATCACAGCTATCAAAGGGTTAAAAAATGGACACGACATGGTCACGACAATCTAAATGCTGAGTTATTCAAGGCAGACCCTGAACTAGCAGCAGAACTATTAGAACCACTATTTGCACAAGTCTGGGAAACTGAGACAACACCAACAGAGTGGAGTAAAGGAATAATTGTCAAATTGCCCAAGAAGGGCGACCTTGCAGACTGCAACAACTGGAGAGGAATTACTCTCCTCTCAGTTCCCAGCAAAATACTAGGCAGGATAATCATCCAGAGAATTTCAAAAGCAGTTGACCATAAACTGAGGAAAGAACAAGCGGGCTTTAGAAAGAACAGAAGATGTGCAGATCATATATTCACCCTCAGGAACATTATAGAGCAGTGCTCAGAATGGCAGAGACAGCTGTACATTAACTTTGTTGATTTTGAAAAGGCTTTCGGCAGCATACAAAGGGACAGCCTATGGAAAATACTGAGGGCTTATGGAATTCCCAGCCGCATTGTTTCCATCATAAAAAGCCTATATTCTAACTTTACGTGCAGTGTCGGATTGAGTAATGTAACTTTCGAAGTGAAAACAGGAGTACGACAGAGATGCCCCTTATCAACAACATTATTTTTAACAGCCATAGATTGGGTTATGCGCCAGACAACAGAGGGCAGTCCAAGAGGAATTAGATGGACAACATTTTCTACACTGGAAGACCTGGAATATGCAGATGACATTGCACTACTCGCGCACTCACATCAACACATTCAAGAAAAACCGATAGACTGAATAAGTATGGCCAGCAGGTTGGCCTGAACATCAATCTGAAGAAGACAGAGGTCATGACACTAAATGTGGGCAATCCTGAGCCAATAACAGTAAGGAACCAGAAGTTACAACAGACAGACACATTTACTTACCTAGGATGCATAATAACACCTGACGGCGGAACAAGCAAAGATATTAACAACAGAATGAATAAAGCGAGAACAGCCTTTGCTATTCTCAACAACATTTGGAAGTCTTCCCAGTACAACACAAACACCAAATTAAGACTGTATGAGAGCTGAGTACTTTCTGTGCTTCTCTATGGTGCGGATTGTTGGAGAGTAACAGAGAAGGAAATGTCGAAACTGTCCTCCTTCCACACAATCTGCCTAAGGAAAATTCTCCGAATCTTTTGGCCAAACACCATCAGCAACCAAGAACTACTTATTCGGAGTAACCAGGAGGACATGCACACCATCATAGCTGGCAGACGCTGGAGTTGGGTTGGCCACGTCCTCAGAAGGGACCCTGATACCATCACAAGAACAACTATGCTATGGATCCCCGAGGGAAAGCGAAAGAGAGGCCGACCAAAAACAACTTGGCGGAGAACTGTGGAAGCTGAGATGCAAAGAATGAACCACAGTTGGGGCACTGTACGAACTTCAGGAACGGCACAGGCGTGATGGCCGCTGACTGCTTTGACGGTTGGCGGTTATGGATAAAAGAAGAAGACATGGAAGCAGCAGGCGACCCATTATTCCTAAGGGACCTACAGGCAGTTTGGTGCAACAAAATCATACCAAAGGATTGGGAGATTGCCATAATAACACCGATTTTTAAAAAAAGGGTGACAACCGACAATGTGGAAACCATAGAGGCATATCCCATCACGGTGTCCCTGGTAAAATCTACTCTAGAATACTGGAGCAGAGACTCAGACGTCTAGCTGAGCCACAAATGGATGAGGTCCAGTATAGCTCCCGAGCAAATCGAAGTACTTAAGACCTAATCTTCCCACTCAGACAATTGAGTGAAAAGGCTCTTGAGTATAAGAGTGTGTTCATCTTTGCTTCTTAGATCTGGAAAAGGCATTTGACAAGGTCCCCTGGAACAAGCTCTGGGACTGTTTGGCAAGTACG
>JAMPIV010021135.1:0-184595 GCA_024509875.1 Oreohelix idahoensis | reverse complement strand
CACACAAATACTACCGCCCTACACAACAGGACATCATGAGACCAAAACACACACAAATACTACCGCCCTACACAACAGGACATCATGAGACTAAGAAAATGAAAACACTCTTGTCCTATACACAATAGGATACAATTAGACTAAGGAACAAAACCATTATTGCTCTAAGCTTGCTCTACATCCAACATGGTATAATCAGACTAAGGAACAAAAAAACATGGCTATCGTTTACACAACAAGGCATATAGCAGAGAATCCCTTTGAAAACTGGTGAGGCATAAGTTCATATACCTAATATTGAAAACATACACATACACAAAATGAGTTCTTCATGAAAAATCACTTACAGAATCTTAAGATAAGAACTGGAGTGTGTCAGGGATGTCTCCTGCAATTGTTTCTCTTCTTACTGGCCTAGACTGTATTATGAAAACAACATCACTCATCAGAAATGGATTCAACGGATAGTGAAAAAACAGCTCAATTATCCAAATTTTTGCCAATGACATTGCCCATCTGGCATATCACTGAAACCATATGTAAGACAAAATGAGAACACTGGACGAGAGGTCACAGCAATTGGATATAAAATTACACAGAGAAAAGACAAATATTATGAGAATAAAAGTGGCTGATTGTTCAAAGCTGCATGTGAAGAAACATCTTTATAAGATATAAACTCATACATCTATCTCAGCAGCAACATAAACAAAGTTGGATGAGAAAAAGACAGTGATATCAAAATAAGAATACAACAGGAAAGAAGGGCTATCTATGCACGAAGAAATATATGAGGATCAAAGGAAATCAAGTCCAACACAAAAATGGGAATTTTCAGCTCAAATATCAGTCCTATTGTATGGCTGTGAAACATGGAGAACAACAACAAAATCACAACCAGAAAGTTATACACTTTCATAAATAGGTCCTGGCACAGATTAAGATTAACATGGTATGACATACTTTATCAATGTGGAATTACTGGAAAGAACCTGACAAATGACAGTGGAGCAAGAGGCAAGGAAGTGAAGCTGACCTTGAAAACCACATGTGCTGAGGATACAAACTGACAGCATTAAAAGGCACTTCCTGTTTCTGGAATCCCCAATGTACAAGAAACAGACCCCAAAACACATGCACAAGAGAACTGATAACACACGTCAAAAGAATAAAGAAGAGAATGTAAACAGAAGGCATAGGACGTGAGAGAATGGTGTGAATTGAGGGCATATGCTCAGCAGGGAGCTGAATGGCAGTGATGACAATGTGCTATTTTAATTCATGAACTGACTTTACTTTTTATTTACCCTCGTATATGTTAACATGCATATACACTGTATCCACATTTGTATATTCACATACAAAATCCCACACACATAAATTACTACAAGAAAATATACATAGATACAAAATTAATTTAAACCAAATAACGATACATACACACATTTAATTAGTCCTTTATTTGAGGTTAAACTAATGTTGGCTTTTTTATTTTTGATTACACTGACTAACAAAAAAAAACTTTTTTTTTCTTTCTCTAACATTTCTATGTTTTTCTGGTCAATTTTAATGCGCTGTTTTTAAATCTGCAAACCGTTTTTCTCTATCAGGTCGGGATCTCTAGAAATACGCAATTGAAGTTTTTTAACAACGCATACAGTATTACAACATCATTCGTACAAGAAGTATAATAGTTATGTAGGCTTGAATTTCTTTGCAGTCGACTTTCGTCGGTGAATGGCATGTGGTACATCGCGATGAAGCATCTAACAATAATCGGCAAGCATGGTCACACTCCACCGTCCTTGATAACGTGACTCCATTACGGCGATATCTTGATGGAATCGTTCTCCATGTTCATCGCTGACTTCGCCAAGGTTGTCAGGGAAAAAGTCAAGATGCGAATCGAGCAAATGGATTTTGAGGGACATGATAAAGCCCATAATTCTGTATGCATCTATGCACTGCTTAACAATATGCAACATAGTCAACAGATTTGTGATTTCCCAGAAAGTTATCGACGATCGATTTGAATGCCATCCATGCGCGAAGTTCACTACCATGTAACAAGTTCTCGAATTGTTTGTCTGCAATAACTTTCCTAATCTGAGGTCCTACAAAGATACCTTCCTTTATCTTTGCATCGCTAACTTGCGGAAACTTTTCTCGAAGATAAGTGAAAGCTTTGCTCGTTTTATCTAACGCTTTTACAAAATTCTTCATGAGCCCCAACTTTATATGTAACAGTGGTAAAATGAAGCTGTCTTTGTTAACTAATGGCTCGTGTATTACATTTTTATGCCGGAGCTGCATACGATCCCGGATAGGCCACACCTTTCTTGCATAATGTTCCTGTCTGTTGCGGCTGTCCCATGCACATCGGAAGCAACAAAATTTAGTATACCCAGTCTGCATGCCCGTGAGAATTGCAATGACCTTAGGTCTCCACAAATCCGCCATTGGTAGTCATTGTACTTTATTTTTTCCAAACGTATAGCCATATTGTCATAAGTTTCTTTCATATGAACAGAGTAGGCGACTGGAATTGATGAAAATAAATTTCTGTTATGCAATAACACGGCTTTTAGACTAGTCTTGGAAGAATCGATGAAAAATCGCCATTCGTTGACTATGTGCTCATGACCGTTTACATCTTTGCAATAGCAAATGTCATCATCCATCTCAAAGTATTGAACAAGTTCTCTGTGTCTATGACGAAATTTAGATATCGGAGTATTGGGCGCTAAAAGATTCCATTCTTTGAGTCGCGAACCGAGTAATTCCGCATGTCCTTTGGTAAGAGCGAGATCACGTATTAGATCTGAAAGTCCTGAATGGTTAATTAAGTAAACACCATCATTCACCGGTATGTAATCTGAGTCAGAATTAGTTTCTAAAGCAGGTAAACTATCACTTTCTGATGGTTCATTCACGTCCAACGGATTATGTTCTGGTGGTACTTGGATCGGACACGTGATTGGATCATGAGGCACTGGTTTCGAAACCAATTCAATATTTGAATAAACCACAGACTTTCTAGTTTTAAAAGTGAAACCATGGATATTTGTTAAGCAGAAGTAACAATCAGTAGTGTGATTTGTATGTTCACGCCATATTACTGGCACTCCAAAAGGCATCGACTTATGCTTCGGCGATTTTCGTAACCAACCTGCCAATGTATCAAACAAACTGCATTTGGCTTCCAAGATTTATTTGCATCATCAACTTTCGAATCGAAATAAAGTTCATATGCTTTCTTTAGTAATGGTGTAAAGTTTTTCTGGTCAACACCATCGGTAAAATATCCGCACACGTAACAGAACAGATCAGCCGAATTTCTACAACTTCTAGAAGCCATATTTTGCTCAGAATTATTTCAAAACACAGTAACTATTTGAAAAATCGCGTAACATATGTCATGCATCTTTTAGCAGTATAAAAAGTAGAATTATGTTGCTTTTTATTAATTTTTAATAAGTTATATAGTAAAAATGAAACGGAGCAAATAACGGTTTCCCAAAAATATATTTATTCACAAATATCTTAAGAACCCGACGTGATAGAGATAAACGGATTTCAGATTTGAAATCAGCGCAAGAAACTGACCTAAGAACACTTATTCTTATATAAGAAAGAAAAATGTTGTTTGTCAGTGTTATTGTTTGTTTGTTTTGATACTATGCTGTAATGCTGTGAAAACTTCAAAATGCACAATTCTCTTTTTTATCTTTTCTTTTCTTTCCTTTCTCAGTTTTTTTTTTTTGGTTTCTTTTGTTTTTTTGTTTTTGTGGCACTTTTTATTCATTGAAAGATGCACCACGCAGGTGAATAGATTAGCAGGTGAGTAGATTAGCAGGTGAGTAGATTAGCAGATTAGTCCAAGCAAAAGCAGAGCTCCACAAAACAAAAAGTATTGTATGCAACAAATGAGAGCTCATCAGTGTTATACATAGACAAACCTGTCATATGAAAGTGAATCATGGAGAAATGGTCAACAAGAAACAATCTGTTTGTCCTATCAGACACACACACACATAAAACAAATGTAAAAACATAAATTTCTGCCATTTATTAATTTGTTTCCCCTTTAGCTCCCTACTAAGCATAGAGCCACCATTTCAGTTGGTTCCTGTACATGAAGTCAGCAACAAGCAGATTATCCATTAGACTAAGTAAGCTGAGGCCTAGGGGCTAAGAGCTATTAGGGGCCCGCGCATAAGTTAAAAAAATGCATAGATTTATGGATAAAAATAAATTGTTTTCACTATGCAATCGCATTCACAATGTTCTAAAAAGAAAGTAAAAACAAAAATAGCTTAAAAGGCGTAATGCACCCTGTTCGGTTTTTGGTTTGGTATTTTAAGGACAATCTTCATTGGACACGGACAACGCCATCAGTTCTCCAACCTCCTCCCTTACATCACACAAGGAGGATCTCAGCACAGTGCACAAACTCCATAGCACCTGCGAGAATCCCAATATGTGTATATAATGTATAGGAATTTCACATTCTATAAATATTATTGTGGTGGGTAGGTTTCCTAATTTTTAAATTCTGCCAGGGCAGTGGTCTGATAAGCTTTCTCTGTACGATTTCCAAATGCCGTGGAATTTTTTAACGTGCGCAACTTGCACACGGGATGTCCTATTTTTTTCTCCCTTATCTCAGAAGGCTAGGCATCCAATCTCCCTACCTATGAGACCAGGGAAAGTATGACGTAATTACACAATATAATAGCACTCCAAAATATACAGTATTGTTTGCTGCACAGTGTAACACTGTAATTTGCTACACAATTTTACAAAGTTCCAAGTTACTACACAACAAAATGCAGTGTTGTTTACTACATAATATAAAACAGTCTCAGAAAAACGGTTGCTTGTCAGCATATCTGACTTGAGAAAGATGAAAAAAAAAAAAAAAGCCAAATAAACAAAAAAAAGCATTTAATTTCATTATAAATATTGATTTTAATTTTGTTTTTTAATTGCCCCTTATGAAGCATAGAGCCCTACTGTAGTTAGTCCCCTTGCAAGAATCTGGCATCAAGCAGTTACATGCTCTTGCAGCCGTGGTTTCTGCGGCAATTTGTTTGACATGATGATGTTGCCAGCTTCATATTAGTCATATTGTGCAACATGTCAGAGGTGTAGGTTGTGTATTATTTCTTTTTGTGAAAATTCAGATTCTCTGCGACCAAATGGTATAGGTTGCAGGTCTCAAAAATGATCTCAAATAATGCACACATGCAAAGTCATAAATAATATTAGTATATACCATCACCATGCTAAAGGGTTTGAAACAACAATTATTGCCTATTAAGTAAACGGGGGCCCTAAACACCAAAAAAGCCTAGAGGCCCTTCTCGGCTTAATCCGGCCATGGCCCCAAGGCATTCCTGTGCTCTTGTAGTGATGATTTCTGCAACAATTTGTGTTGAATCCCAGTTTATTGTATCCCAGATCCTTACGCTAAATCACTAACTGTAGTCTCTATAAAAAGAAACTTAAAAGCCATCTTATTTTACTAAACTACCACTAAATTTAACCCTACCCCTAAGCCAGAGTGCGACAAGATGGCCCACCACACAGTAGACTTCAACCGTCATATATTTTACATGATCAGGTTGTCAACCCCACGCACAACCTCATATTATATGACAAAACTGAAGGAGCAAATGGCCTATTTTTTCTTTGTTATTTTCTTTTCTCAGAGGCCCCCAGGAACTATGCATGACATTATGCAAATACATTTGTAAGAATCTTACCTCGGGCTCGAAGTAAACATCGACCTTTTCGTGACAATTTTTTTTCACCTCGCCAACGCCTCGGCTGAGAAGAGATAAATTTAGGGTTCCTCCAGACATCGTGGAATAACAAATATTAACAATGTTTCTCTCTCACACGTTCCATAAATACATATGTGCGGATTAACATTAAATTTTATAATTAAAATTGCAATATAACGTTGTTACTCCCTTAGTTCAAATTAATTTACTCCTCGATCCTAATAAGATCGTAAGTTAAATAACAGCCACGGCCAAAATATTATGCCTTCAACTGTCTCTTGCTTAACTTCAGTTGCACATAAAACTGTATCAGGATTTCAGGAAACATATTGGTCGTATTTAAATATTATTTCAAATAACTGGGTCGAGAACGTTTTCTATATCATAGGTGGATATGGTTCAGTTATTTAACCGCGTTTTGAGCGATTTTAAGATATATCTGCCGCCATGATGTTTATTGCATTGATCGGTGCTTAGTTACGCCTCGTACATTTATAAATTTGCCATCTATGCATAAATATATTATTATGATTATTATTACATCAATAATCTAAAACGGCCAAGTAGGAAGGACACTATAATAATTATTATTATAAGAAAATTATTGAATAATATATAATATATGCATTAAAAAGCAGCAATCTATAAATGAAAAAGTATCATTTGCAATAATTCTTTGTCAAAGGAAGTAAGAAATAGAGTGCTTCTGTGTTATATAGAACCAATCCTGAAATACGGGTGGATAATTGACAATTAGTAAACAAGTACTGCTACAGTAAGGTATGTCATGGATTACTCACCACATATAGATATACAAAGAGTGGGAGACAACGTTGTATGCTTCCCCACTGCCAATATAATATATACACAGAAGAAAAAAAAAAATTGGAATACAGGAAATGCCAGGACTGAACATCGGTCTACGATCATTGAGCAACCTTAGATATGCTGATGATAGTAGTATTGTAGGCTCGTTTCGAGCCGAATTCCGGAGTTGGCGCGTGACTTTTATATAGAGAAATACTCTGATCGATAACGGAGGTGGTGCGTGACTTTTTAAATAAGAAAAAATATTAGATCAATAATGGCGGCGTGGGTTAGGGTATTTTAAGTGCTGTGTATGACTCAGCAGTGTGTTGTTATGTTTCTTTATTCAGGTGTTACAACATACATACAATATTTATTTTACAACAGGTAGACAACATACATACAATATATTTATATACACATATATACAACTTAGATAAATATAACAAACCCCCGGTTTATAAATAGAAGTATATATTTAATATCAGTGTTTTGTTACAGCTTCTGCCCAGAACAAATATATATAAACGGCTCAGGGTAGTAGAAGAAAAAGGACTATATGTCTAGGGGAGAGGTCGTAACATTGTCGTCGTGTACCTGTCTTTTTATGTAAAAATAGGACAGAGAATTTCTGTGTTGGGTGTACGTGTAGATGGCTGAATTGTGTGTCTTGAAACCTACATTTTTTCCCCCGCGTGAATGTTGCGTGTTGATGACATCCAAAAAAGTGTGTTTATCTAGTGTGTTGTTATGTTTCTTTATACGATATATACAATATATACAACATATATATATATATATGTATATACATATAGAAAACATACATACAATATATATTTTACAACAGGTAGACACCATTTATACAAAGGCCAAGGCTTTTTTTACGTTTTTATTAATATATTTAAGGATCTCTTTTAAAAGAATACGAAATATTAATCTAAATCTCTAGTTTCAGACGTTTGTAGCTCTTTTCTTTTGCTTCGGTGGTGGTGGTTGTAGATTAAAGACAGCATTATCGTCCGGGTGATTGTCTATGGAATATTGGTTGATAACAACTGGAGTTGTTGTAGTGGTACAAGCGGGACTGGGGTTGTTACAAGTAATAGGACAGTAACCTGTGGGTGGTAACTGTAGTCGATCAAATTCGGCGAGGATTTCGCCTTGTAAAGTCAGAAGATGTTCAAATTCTTGACGAGTCAACGTAATGCCGAAAAAAAAAACCAATAAAATGGAGGCGCAAAGGCTAATTATTGTCGTTAGCTGGTCGGTAGGGGTTTTTTATGGAGAGTGTATTGATGCTGACTGATGGGTGTGGGTTGGGGTGTAGCGGGGCCACCGGAGTAAGACAATGTATAAGCACATACACATAGATATATACGACATCAAAAGCACAAAGAGGCGTAATAAGTGTTTATATATAAATTTTTATTATCACTGCAGGTGAAATTAGATGGTGAGAGGTCAAGTGGTGTAATTATCGGAGTCAACTATTCTTTTGATGTAAAAATATGACAGATAATTTCCGTTGTTGGGTGATACAGGCTCTGGTCCACGGGGTAGTTTTCTTTATTATGTATATTATATCATGAGTAATAAGTCTACTCAGGACAATCCATCTAGTGGTATGTAAGTGACCCCGCACACAGCCGTATTCTCCAACATAAAAAATACTGTCAAAGGCCAGGCTGGACAATTCCAAATAGACAGTTTTATTGAACACAACGATGCTCCGTAGAGATATATGTCATATGCAGACTAGATTATGGCGTCAACTAGACAGTCCTTAGTGTTGCTGTACAGTCTGCAACTGGAACAATGTCGAGGACATTTTCATTCATTTTTAATAAAGTTCAAACACTCCCGTTCTTTTACTGATAGTTATGAAATCGGATCGATGGTCGGCGCAAAACTTCGCGAGGAAACCATTGATCGTATACTTTATAAAATTCCATTAGCATAGAGAGTCGAACGGCTTCAGTTAGGGAGGGCTAAATATAGGATGTCGGTATCCATCTCGCATAGCTGGAAATTAAGGGTTACCTCGCCACAGCTATTACAACGACTAACCGTTTTACACTTTGAGCTTAGCCAAAAGGCCGAGAAGCGATAACAGATTTTCTGCTGCAGTTCCATGCCTTCTCCTTAATATCGTAAGATTTCACAGTGAAATAATATGTAACAGATTAAAAATATTTTAATTGCTAAAAGTTAAAGCGGAGAAAAACTTAATAATTATTGTAAATTTATAAACAGCCAAATATGTTTAATACTGCTGTGACACATATCTTTTTTTGTAGTTTAAAGAAAGTTTCTTTAGGATGTACGATTATTAAAAGTACAAGTATGCCTAATTAATGCCCCGTGCAACAAATTGTTATACAATTATTTCCACTTTAACATTAGGGGGTGTTAAAATAATAAATTGTTATTTTCATAGTTACCTCTCTTTGAACACACGAAGCGTTCTTAATGTTACAAGGGAAAACGTTCTTTACTATTTCAAAATCTTACAGCTTTCCCCATAATTTACAGGCTCCAAACGATTTAAACAGACAGTATGGATATATATATTTGTACCTATTGGCCTATTACAAAAATATTAATTTATAAATGGTCCAGTTATATCAAGCTCGAAGTAATTCTGCGGTCCAACCTGGAAATTTCTGCTCGTTACTGCAGAGGTCATGTCTCCCAAATATGGAAGGACAACATCCGATCCTCTCTCTTCAATGTTTACAAATAACTTCTTGCATCTGCCCGGACTATTATAACATTTCCGCTCACGTGTGTCCGACTAATAAGTGCGTGTCTGCAATCTGTCCACAGACAGGTAGTTTATCGCCCTTAGGTAAACTTAACGCTCGGTCGCTGACCGGCCTGTCTGGGTTCATGACGAATTATCACTGAGAGGAGTGTAAGATGATTTGAAAGTACAAAATATCTGCTTGATAGCAGAGAAAGAAAAGGGGCGACCACGGAAATTTAGTACGTTAAAATAAATGTAACTAAGTATTTGTTCCAGTTATCAAACCGTTATCTAGTTTTTTGTCCTGCGATTTTCAAACTTTAGGGAAAACTTTTCCTTCCAATCAGCAAAGATGGTCCCAAAATTTTCTCCCAGTCGTACGCAAATGTTCCAACCTGTAGGTAAATATCTATTAACCTGTTTTTAATTTTGTTATTTTTGCAGGTGCCAAATATTTATGCAAATGTTTTTTTTTCCAGTTGTCAAATATTTCTAACAGTTGTCAAATATTTCTTCGACGTTTTTTCCAGTCTTCAAATATTTCTTCAATTTTTTTATTTTTTTTGCAGTTGCCAAATATTTCTTTGAATTTTTTCTTATATGTGTCAAAGTTTCTTATAGGTGTCAAATACTTCTAACAATTGTCAAATATTTCTTACCGTTGTCAAATATTTCAATAGTGAATGCAGTCAGCGACCCATAGCTTGACTGCTTGCATCAGGACCAGCGAACCAGAGCTGGTCAAGACCATACTCCACCTCCACGTGGTGGTCCTGGAAATAGATTGCATCACTGCAGTCTGGCTGAGCGAGTAGGGATCACAGTGGGAAGGCAAACCCGGTCCCAAAAAATGCCGTGCTGAAGTCGGATGTGTCGACCGAAAGGTGCAGATATTACAGCTTAGGCGTAAACAGACACAACGCAACCACCGTCCTTTTCAGGGCGAACGAGGAAGAAGAAGAAGAAATATTTCTTACAGTTGTCAAATATTTCTTCAAATTTTGTGTTTCTAGTTGTCAAATATTTCTTCAAATGTTTTTTCCAGTTGTCAAATATTTCTGCAAATGTTTTTTTTTCCAGTTGTCAAATATTTATGCAAATGTTTGTTTCTAGTTGTCAAATATTTATGCAAATGTTTTTTTCTAGTTGTCAAATATTTCTTCAAATTTTTTTTTCCAGTTGTCAAATATTTCTGCAAATGTTTTTTTTCCACTTGTCAAATATTTATGCCAATGTTTTTCTTCTAGTTGTCAAATATTTCTTCAAATGTTTTTTTTTTCCAGTTGTCAAATATTTTCTTCAAATGTTTTTTTCCAGTTGGCAAGTATTTTCTTGAAATGTTTTTTTTTTCCAGCTGTCAAATATTTCTTCAAATGTTTTTTTCTAGTTGTCAAATATTTCTTCAAATGTTTTTTTCCAGTTGTCAAATATTTTACTGCTTTTCGTTCTTCTGTAGAGATAAACGAGGTAATTGACTTGACATTCTTGAATCCGATAGGTTCACTCCCCGTAGCCTATAAGGTTGGTAGGAGATAATTGACGTATCCAGGTTTCTGTCGCGGGAGAGCGGCATCTTCTTTTCTGCTTAGAAGTCTTTTGACCACTAGTCTAAAGCCCAACACTCAGTTTTGAGAGGGGGGCCAAAACGTTCCCGAGTCTTTTGACACCAGTGAAAGCTCTTGCCTTTCGTGTGTCGGCGGGAAGAACCTATTAAGCCATCTATTGGCGTTTTCTTTCTTTTTGCAGTAAACACGGGAAACTATTCCTTGAGTTCCGTCATATTACATGGCTACTTGGCGTAAGAGCGACTTTGGGTTGCGTTTGAGACACCTGCATTGAAGAATGACGGTCACAAAAACTTCCCTGTGTTTGATGCCAGGAAATTCCGGGACTATCTGCGTGTAACAACCTTCACTCTGTTACGCTAATTCTTTTGTAGCGTTTTTAATTAACTCGTTCGTGTTATTTTTTTTTCGTGGGTTTTATAACAAGTCAGAATAAGACATTATAGCGGGGTCTAGTAATTGTTAGTTCGGTTACTACCCAACATACCCAAAGAAGCTATAGCTAGTTCTTGTAAAATAAGTTGTGTTTGTATGCCTATTACAGGTTTTTTTTTAAAGCCCAATGGTTGTGTACTTTAAGATGCTTCATGAAAGTTTTGAGAACCCCTCTTATGACCAGAGTATATATAAACGAGGGGAAGTCAGTAAGTAGGTTACAAACTGATATGGGGAAGCTGAAAATGGTAGATGGTAGTTTCTAAAGGTGTCATTAGGCGACAGTATCATCCAGCTTTATGATTAGCTTAGGTAGCAGACTGCTAGGTGTCGCATGCGCAGAGCAGATAAAAATGACGACCGTGTTCGTGGAGTGTATAAACGAAGAACAGCGCGTTGTTGTGTGGTTTTTCGGGCAAAATGACTTCCTGCAAAGGATATCCATAAGGAAATGTTTCCTGTTTACGGTGTGAAGTGTTTCATGTGTGTATCACTACCAACCTGAATCAAAGCGTTATTCGATGCAATGGAAACATCCTTGTTCACCTTCAGCCAATAAATTCAAGGTTTTGCCATCAGCAGGGAAGGTTATGCTTACATGGTTTTGGGATTCTCACGGAATGCTGTTAGCCCATTTTCAGAAAAAAAAATGTGAGAATGTGAATGCTGCATTACTGTGACGTTCTGTTGATGCTTCGGGTTGCAATTCGAAGAAAACGCCCAGGCCTACTGACTAGAGGAGTACTGCTTCATCACGACCATGCTAGACCACATACAGCTCGATTAACCCAGGAGAAAATTGATCTACTAGGGTGTCAAAATCTTGAACATCTGCATTACAGTCCCGACTTAGCCATGAGTGATGTCACCTGTTTGGTCCACTAAAAGCTCACCTTGGCGGTAAACATTTCGCGGGTGATGCAGAGGTTGAATGTGAGGTGCGAATTTGGCTGAGACAGCAGATCTAGCACTTCTATGCTGCAGGTTTTGAAGCACTAATACAGCGATGGGATAAGTGTATCAATGTTGGTGGAGATTATGTTGAGAAATAAAGGGGAAATCACTTTGCTCACAGGCTGGTAATTCATCGCTGTGCGCAATGGAGTAGAACGTGAATACGCTTCGATTGTAAAAGCGTGCGAGTTGTGGAATGTGTGTGACACAGGTATTTAGTGTATGACGTGGACAGGGTCTTCTGCGGGGGGAACGAAGGTGATCGTTAGGACAGTTGTGTCTGGCTTGTGTTTTCGAAGTGTACGGATATTTATGTGAGAGCGACAGACCAGTGTTTATTGTTATAAAATATTTCAGAGTCATGATAATTGACTCAATTCATTAAGAATGTGTGCCTGATTGTGTGTGGCTTAAGGAGATGGACAGTAAGTGATTTGAATCAATACGGATTTGTAAAGTATGAAGGCGTTGTAGACGATACATAGACATTCTGACTTTAAACCGGCACAACGACATTATTGCTTATGGCTGCTACTGAACACATTTGTATTACTGGTGTAATGTCATATCATCATATGCTCTCAAAAGAAGTGAAGTACACTTATGTTGTATTGTGACATATTAAATGTGATAAAACGTACAACAAGCTGTTGATCAAGATTATTCAAGTTGGCCATTCCGTACGTTACTGTTGAGACTGTTGTCTATTATATCAAAATATCTTACAAGACCAGTGCAGCACATTAATATACTCGTTACCCAATAGCCTTGAATAAGTATAAGGTAACAGTGCACTAATACATGGTGTTCAAGTTCGTATCTCATTTTTTTTTACATAACCGTTTGTAACTTGCTTACTGACTTCCCCTCGTATATATATATATATGTGTGTATATATATATATATATATATATATATATGTGTGTGTATATATATATATATATATATATATATATATATATATATATATATATATATATATATATATATATATATATATATATATATATATACAGCGTGTAACGATAAGCTATTTTCTTTCTGGATTGTACGGCCTCTACGGCGGAGCTTTGTAACATTTTTTTTCATACTTGTAATTTGTTTAAGTAACTACTTATCTACTGTATAAAGGTAAAGGAAGGTAAAGGAACCCGTTACACGCCTATTGAGGCATATTGGGAATATGGTGTTAGGCCCATATTATCTTGACCGTCGGCATCTACTGTATGGCTACGGTTAATTCATTTAGTGATTTCCTCATAGTAGCATTATACGTGTTCTTGTTCTGATGCTTGTAAATATAATGATATTAAGCCTTGTATTCCGCGCAGTAACTAGAGGCGGGCATGTCTATTTTGTTTGACGCTGCGGGCGAGACAAAACTGACCGGAATGTGTAAGGTCACTTCGCACCTGATGTAGCGGGTATAGGAATGTTTGCATACCTACGTCACGCTAGACGGGGAACCCCCCTGGGTACGCAAATCGCTAGCTAGTGTAGGCCTGCGACAGACTTCTACACGTGCTCGTATAGAGATTTATTAGTGAGAAGGGGAGAGACAGATAAACTGCGAAACCAAGTCAGCTCTGGACAGCAGATAATATTGGGAAGGGACGGGTTGTATATAAGTTAAACTGTACCTGTGTATGCACCTTGTTTAATGTTACACCATGTTTTGATTTATTTTGACTAGATGATGAGTGTTTTTTTAATATGTTTTATTACAGCCACACCTGGTCATCTCCGACAGAGTTCTGGGTCATCAGCTTGAAATTACCTTCCAGCCTTCCTAATAAGGCCGGATAAACCAGCGACCCCTTTACATCGAGGTAATCCCAGAGTACGGCAGCTGTTATCAGTCCGACTCCCTAATACGGGTTCAGTCGAATAATCGCCCCGGCTGGAAAGGAATTGTTATCGCCACCGCTAGAGATATTGGAGTGCCCATGCTCCACAGCCTCAACGTTAGAGAGCTACATCAGTCATACATATCGCGCAAACTCATTAGTGGCGGGCCAACGCACAGCGTGTATTTAATTTCCCGTCACATATTTAAATCTTGAGCGCAATGTTCGCACCAATTTAGATCCTGGTTTCACAGCCTAAGTGTGCATCGGGATGACTTTGCATAGGTCCTTGAAATTGCTTTCCTCCAGAGGTGGATACAGCTGGTTATAATTTGCACGGATTTGTCAGAGAACACCTCGGATATGACAGGGTCACCATTTCTCAGACGGCTATCGGCCAGTCAGCTGTGATCCCCTCGGAGTATAAGCACACGCGTGCCAACAGAGTAGTAATAATTGTGAGAATGCACTTTAGAAAAATAACTGAGAGGGAAAGAGCTCTTAATTAGCTGAGGACAAGGACAGTTAGTGAATTTAAAAGTTGTGTGCTGACAATACGAAGTCCGCGACTTAGTTTGTGTAGGTAGGAACTTCATTATTTCAGGGTTCCCTGCTGAAGGAATTATCAGCACATTCATCCAATATCTTGAGAGTTTATATCTGGATTAATTATGCTCATTTATCATTTCGATTACTAGCTTTGACGGTATCTTGCATTGATACATGCATTATGTTGTTTGATGTTTTTTTGTGTGATTGATAATTTTGCTTCACTGCAGGTTTTTCCTTGTTGTTAATAAACTAGAAAAATTACTCAGCGGATCAGACGCTACTTTCTATCAGTACTTAACTCTTTTTGTTTGTGGAGTCACTTAAGTGTACTAACCCTTATCTCCAATAAGAGAGAGAGATGCAGTGTGACAGTAGTTAAAACATAGTCATTGCGTGGCAGGAAGCAGAGTCAGTTTCTGTTCGTTACTCCTGATAACTATAAGTCACTCTAACCACATTCAACAGAATAACTCATCTATATTCTCAGAGGCCACTCAGATTTTTGTCTTGTCTCAGACTTCACACAGACTTTTGTCTTGTCTTAGGCAGACACGTGAAAACCACGCGTGACAGTGTGGTGATGTAACACATATCCTTTAATACTTACTTTGTGTGTGGTGATGTAACACATATCTTTTAGTACTTACTTTGCTTGTGTGCCTTTAGTACTTACTTTGTTTGTGTGTGTTGATGTAACATATATCCTTTAAAACTTACTTTTTGTGTGTGCCTCAGTACTTACATTGTTTGTGTGCCTTTATTACTTACTTTGTTTGTGTGTGGTGATGTAACACATATCCTTTAGTACTTACTTTGTTTGTGTGGTGATGTAGCACATATCCTTTAGTACTTACTTTGTTTGTGTGTGGTGACTTACTTTGTTTGTGTGTGGTGATGTAACACATATCCTTTAGTACTTACTTTGTTTGTGTGTGGTGATGTAACACATATCCTTTAGTACTTACTTTGTTTGTGTGCCTTTAGTACTTACTTTGTTTGTGTGTGGTGATGTAACACATATCCTTTAGTACTTACTTTGTTTGTGTGCATTTGTCACGGGATGTGTCTCCACTTTGCTCTGCAGTAGTGGTCCACCAGTGGCCAACACTCAAGAGTATCTAAAATGGGTCTTCAAAGGTGTCTACCTTCATACAAGGTTACTGTTGGCAGAGTTGTAGATAGAAGGGTAATGATGCGTCTGTCTCAAGGGAGGAGTCACAAGATAATTCAGAAGTCAAGATCAGTGCTGCATAGGACAGAGCACTATTAGCTTATATCTGATCCGGCACTTTTTGTGAAGTTTTAAGTAATGGTATGGCTTGTTCGAGCCCCCAGCTGGTTTACATAACGATGGAACAATAACTAGTATCAATCCACAAGCTAACGTGGCACATACAGCAATAGACATTAGCATAGCATCTAACAATCTAGCCAATGCAAATTGGGAAGTGTTACAAGACACAAACTCAGATCGTCTGCCCATAGTAATAACAATGCAAAAAAATTTTTTTCAAAGCAAAAGAACAGAAAAACCAACATTCAACCATAAAAAAGCAGACTGGGAAACCTTCCAATCAGAGCTGGAAGTGATGGAATATAAAGACATGGAATCAGATGATACTGACTTGTTTGCAGAAACACTCACAAATGACATTCTTAAAATAGCAATAAAATATATGCCAATTAAAAATATGCCACAACACTTAAAACAAAATAAACAACACTAATAAGAAAACAAAGTTTCACTGTAAAGAAAGAACCAGTTGCTTGTGGAATAAAAGATGTTCAGAAATTCATGAGAGAAGAAAAAAAAAAAGCCTTACAAAAATATAGAAATAGCAGAACAGAGGAACATTATGATAAATATAAAGAGATTATGAATGAATCTAACAGAATAATATTCAAAGCCAAAGAAACCCACTAGAAGGAGTTTTGTCAGTTACTTAGTCCTAGCACACAAATTAAAGAAGTATGGAAAAAACTTAAGTCAATCAAAGGGAGCAATAAGAAAACAATAATGCCAACAATCAAACTACCAAATAGAGCAGAAACAGATAAAGGAAAAGCTAGTGCCCGTGCTGAATATTTCTATAAAGTCAGTGCAAAAAGTAGTCTTGGACAGGAAGAAAATGAGAGAAGAGAAAGATTTAAGATGCAGGTTTTAAAGGAATTACCAGACCAGGTAGATGAAACTAGATATCTAGGGAATTGAAAATTCCCAGTAATAAGAAACTTCTCAGACTACAGCTGGGAAAAGGCTATTTCAGAATAGAAGAACCTTACTGTGCAGGTTGTCTTCAAGACAATAATATAGAACATTTCTTGTTAAAATGTAAGAGGTATGACCAAATGAGAATACCAATATTGGATTATTTGCAGGCATCCAACTTACCTATAAATATAGAGGAGGTGTTGAGAATAGACAGACCTAGGGAACTGCATAATATAGTCAAACAATATTTAACACGAACACATGTTAATATATAGTGGCTGGGAATGTGAAGGTCTGATGCTGTTCTTACAATGTATATGACTTCAAACAGATGAAAGTCAATTAAATATCTTGTAAAGTCCGTTATATAACCAGAACCACCAGGCCTTTACACCCCTCCACTTTAATATTATTCTTGTTCATAGTTTCTTTTTATATTTTTATATTTTTTTTATTTAACGTATAGGCCTAAGCACAATTGGGATTATCCCTATTTACAAATGTGATGCCACTTTCTCGTATCGGCAGTTGTTCATATTATTTGGAATTGAAAACAATATATATCCTACTTATAACCCATCAGAGGTTGAACGGAATTTTAGTTTATTTTCATTAATGTAAAAAAAATAAATAAATAAAAAGATGAAACTATTTAGATGCTGGTATAACAGAGCAAGAAGTAGCTAGTGCCATAAAAGAGAAATCTAATACTGCCTCAGGGCATGATATACTTAGTTATGAAATATTTAAGAAAATACCCCCAAAAAAAACTATAAACAAAATAACTTCCCTACATAACAAAATCTGGAGCTTAGGAAAGATACCAAAAGCTTGGAAAGTAGCTATGATAGTACCCACACTAAAACCTAATAAGGAAGCCCATGATGTGAGTTCTTATAGGCCTATCTCCTTAACATTACAACTAGGCAAAATATTGAAAACTGTTTTTAGCAAAAGAGTTAAATTCTAAATGGAAAAAAATCAATTATATAGCCTAGTCAAGTCAGGGTTTAGATCAGAAAGAAGTACAGTAAACCAGCTTGTAATATTAGAACACGAAGTCAAGCTAGGGTTCAAGAGGAAAGAGAAAACAGTGGCAGTCTTTTTGGATGTCGCTAGAGCATATGATGAATGCTGGAGAGAAGGAGCTCTTTACAAGATGAAAAAAATTGGCATTACGGGTAAAACCTATACGTATCTAGAAAACTTTTTACAGGACAGGTATTTTGCTGTACAGGTGAACAACGATAAGTCAGAAATATATGAACAACAGAATGGGATTCCTCAGGGATCAATGATTTCACCTTCAATATTCACAATAGCATTAAATGATTTAGCAGATGAATTATTTAACGACATTAAGAACGCATTTTGCAGATGACTGTGCCATTTGGCGATCTGGAAAAAAACTTGGACCATGTTTACCAAAAACTTCAAAAACAAATTGACAAAGTTTCAGAGTGGATGAAAAGTTCGGGCTTCCAAATTAATGTAAATAAAACAGTTGTTATGATATTCATCAAAAGAAAAAAAAGAAAAAAATCAACATAACCATTAAAGGACAGAAAATATGTACCTCCACAATAACTAGATTCTTAGGCATAACTTTAGATAAAGAACTAAATTAGAATAAACTTTAGGCAGTCCTTGTTCTGGAACCTCCAAGGCAAGAGGGGCAGAGGTAGACCAAGAAGTACATGGAGAAGAGAGATGGAAACAGAGGTGAAAATGATGAGGAAAACGTGGAAAGAACTTGATGGGAGTGGAGGGTTATGAATGAATGAATGAATAAAGACATTTTAGTAGAAAGCTGAAGGGGACTCCTAAATATGTTAAGGATTGTAAAAGGTAATGGATGGATGGGACAGCAACAAAATAATGCTTATGTTCTTTAAGTCTTTCATCAAGGGGAAACTAGATTATGCCAGCATAGTCTATGCCATGAGAACCATTACAGGTGCATTTAAATCAACATCAGTAGAAGCACTAGAAGTAGCTCTTGCCCCTTGATCTTCATCCATATTTGTTATGAAGTAACTGTGTAATCTCTTACTATTTCTCTGTCTACTGGTGAGAAAGAAGAGAGAGCGGGTGAAAATGAAGAAGAAGAAAAAAAAAGCATGAACGTAACCTTTTAAAAAGGGACCTAAGAGTGAGGAATGTTGTTAGCGACCCATAGCTAGAGTGCTTGCATCAGAGTCAGCGAACCAGAGCTGACCATGACCCTACTTCACCTTCAAAGTGTTGGTCCTGGAAACAGGCTGCATCACTGCAGTTTGGCTGAGTGAGTAGGGATCGAAGAGGGAAGGCTAACCGTCCCAAAAATGCCGTGCTGAAGTCGGATGTGTCGGCCAAAAGGCGCAAAAACCGCAGCTTCGCTTTAAATTGACACGACGCAACCAACGTCCTTTTCAGGACGAACGATGAAGAAGAAGAATCCATTGATTTTCGGGGAACAGCAGATGCCGTTTCCCCTCTAGATAAAATTGACGAAGTGACAGGAACGCCGACTTTCATTAAAATTTACACGGTGACACATTTAGAAGCAACTGTAAAAACATTAAAGTGTTTACAAATTATATATACTTTAAAATTTAAAATATTTGATAACAATATATAAATAAATGAAGCATTCGTGACAAAATTAACAACGCACATTTTATAATAAGACAAAGTCTACGTGTTTAAAAAAAATTGATGTAAAAATTTTTTTTAAAACTATTGATTTTTTCACATATTGTAAGGTAATGAATTGTATCCCTTTAAATAATTTCCCTTATGCTAATCACTCCATTGATTCAATATAATACATGTTGTGCTCCTGTCTGCACATTATTTCTTCTACTTGATCGTGTAATAAGATGTATAGGGTGACCAGTTGTTGGCTGTTTCGTTGGAACCATACACTAAAGTGATATTGGACAACACTTTTTTTCATTCTTTCTTACTCTTCTGTTTTCAAACTTTCATATTCTTCAGTTTTAATTCTTTCTTACTATTCCGTTTTCATACTTTCTTACTCTCCTATCTTCAAATTTCTTTATTCTTCTGTTTTTATGCTTTCTTACTCTTCTGTTTTCACTCTTCATATATGTGTCACTTTTGTTGCCACACTTAATTTTTTTTTTTAAACTAGCGTATCTTCTCGCAGTTTCTCATTATTTTGTTCAAAAATTGTATTCTTGTAGTCAGGACCGGATTTAGACATGGTGAGACCGTAAGCTATAGGAGGCTATAGAGGCCCTATTTAGCAATTGGTAACTGAGAATAGGGCCGTGTAACAACTAAATTTGCCAAGAATGTCGCCAAGATGCATAACAAATCCATACGAGGTGGGCGAAAGGGTTGCTCCATTAGAGCTTTAAAAATAAGACTCCAATTCTTCAGCTTCAATACTTTTCTTAAAGCAAAAAATGCTTCAAATTTGTTCCCAGAAAGTCAAGTAAAAGGTAAAAAAAGAATCACATTCCATGCCTATTGATGTATATTGGGAATATGGTGTTAGGCCCATATTTTCTTGACCAATACGCTACTGCGGCACCAGAGCGTCAAGTGACTGAATGTTTTTAATCCCTAGAAGTAAAATCATCATCATGTGACGTATTCTTTCCAGAACGTTGTCTCCATTACAGCTGCTCTAAACGCATCACGATTCTGGGCAAGTCGACCTGCATCAGCCAAAGATTCAGATTAGCCATTATGGATTTCTTGGCATTGTACATCCAGTAGTTTGCCATTGCTTTCTGGAGGGTTCTGGCCGCTTACCATTACAGTCCATGGTGCGCCCTCAGCCCAATACCAGGCCTTTCCAACTCCTGCCCTAGAAGCCGTTGTCAAAATATTATTGATCATCCGCCCGTTCGGCCAGTAGTTGTGTGTACTGTTTAAGTAAAATACTCTCGTGAATTTGAAATTGGCAGAAAATGAAATTACATGGCCAGAGGGTTACGAGCTCAGGCAGAAGTTATGGGGCTGACCTGGAAAAAAAAACTGGATTTCGTCTTGACGACAGGCCTTAAGATTTCGCATGACAACAAACTGAACGCAGAAAATGAAGTAGAATGCTGAGTCCTCCTATTGCGTGCCATCAGCTCAAGGTCTTTACAATTCATCAGGTGGGCCAACAAGGTCAGTGGTTAGAGCCAGAGGCGTCCCTAAAGTATTTAGCACCCGCGGCGGATCATATCTTTGGCTCCCTTCCCCCATAAAGAAACACACTTACAAGTAATTTTAAGTAGTACGTACTATCATAATAGTGTCCAATGGCACCCTCATCCTGGCTGTCACCCGGGGCGGACCGCCCCCCTTGCACCCCCATTAGTACGCCACAGATAAGCCCCACTGGTCTTACAACTTCTGTTTATTATAAGCCTACTGACGCTCATGGTTTCCTTCTTTATACTTCATCTCACCCTCTTAGTTGTAAAAATTCCATTCCCATTTCTCAACTTTTACGCTTACGTCGGTTGTCGGGATGACGTTGATTTCCATGAGTGAGCTCAAGAGATGCTTGAGTTTTTTCGCTGACGTCTTTATCCAGAACTTGTTTTATTAGATGCTCTTAATCGCATCACACACGCCACTCGTCAGATGACACTCACTACTAAACCTTCTGCTAAATTTGACAGACTCAAACTTGTTCTAACTTTCCATCCTCATTGTTTGGCGGTGAAAAGAATTATATTTCGTCATCTTCTTATTCTCAACTCTGATCCTGTTGCCAGTGACTGTTTCATTTCCAAAGGGTAATTTTATTATCATAGAGTCATTTACATGTGAATCTAGGAATCTTATATATGCCATTATCTGTAAAAGATGCAACATTACCTATATTGGTGAAACTGGCAGACGTTTGGCAGATAGATTCCGTGAGCACTTAAATGACATTTATCACAGGGCACCTAATCCTGTGTCCCTACATTTCAATAGCCCATACTATTCCGGTTCCCTTGGTGCCATGTTAAACGGTTTACGCGCCTGCTTTTGTGATTACTGTACTCGCTTTTCTCTAGAAAATCGTCCCATTTTCGATATGGGTTGCCTTTCTCCTCGTGGTCTAAATGTCCAACATCATTTTGCTTAACTCTGTTGTTCAATGGCTTTCCACTATCTGAAAAAAATCAGTTATATAGCCCAGCCAAGTCAGGGTTTAGATCAGAAAGAAGTACAGTAAACCAGCTTGTAATATTAGAACACGAAGTCAAGCTAGGGTTCAAGAGGAAAGAGAAAACAGTGGCAGTCTTTTTGGATGTCGCTAGAGCATATGATGAATGCTGGAGAGAAGGAGCTCTTTACAAGATGAAAAAAATTGGCCTATACGTATCTAGAAAACTTTTTACAGGACAGGTATTTTGCTGTACAGGTGAACAACGATAAGTCAGAAATATGTGAACAACAGAATGAGATTCCTCATGGATCAGTGATTTCACCTTCAATATTCACAGTAGCATTAAATGATTTAGCAGATGAATTTAACGACATTAAGAATGCATTACCCCAATTTGCAGATGACTGTGCCATTTGGCGATCTGGGAAAAAAAACCATGTTTACCAAAAACTTCAAAAACAAATTGACAAAGTTTCAGAGTGGATGAAAAGTTCGGGCTTCCAAATTAATGTAAATAAAACAGTTGGTATGATATTCAGCAAAGGAAATTAAACATAAAAAAATAAAATCAACATAACCATTAAAGGACAGAAAATATGTACCTCCACAATAACTAGATTCCTGGGCATAACTTTAGATAAACAACTAAATTGGAATAAACTTTAGGCAGTCCTTGTTCTGGAATCCCCAGTGCAAGAGAAGCAGAGGTGGACCAAGAAGCACATGGAGAAGAGAGATGGAAACAGAGGTGAAAATGATGAAGAAAACGTGGAAAGAACTTGATGGGAGTGGAGGGTTATGAATGAATGAATGAATATAGACATTTTAGTAGAAAGCTGAAGGGGACTCCTAAATATGTTAAGGATTGTAAAAGGTAATGGATGGATGGGACAGCAACAAAATAATGCTTATGTTCTTTAAGTCTTTCATCAGGGGGAAACTAGATTATGCCAGCATAGTCTATGCCATGAGAACCATTACAGGTGCATTTAAATCAACATCAGTAGAAGCACAAGAAGTAGCTCTTGCCCCTTGATCTTCATCCATATTTGTTATGAAGTAACTGTGTAATCTCTTACTATTTCTCTGTCTACTGGTGAGAAAGAAGAGAGAGCGGGTGAAAATGAAGAAGAAGAAAAAAAAAGCATGAACGTAACCTTTTAAAAAGGGACCTAAGAGTGAGGAATGCAGTTAGTGACCCATAGCTAGAGTGCTTGCATCAGAGTCAGCGAACCAGAGCTGACCATGACCCTACTTCACCTTCAAAGTGTTGGTCCAGGAAACAGGCTGCATCACTGCAGTCTGGCTGAGTGAGTAGGGATCGAAGAGGGAAGGCTAACCGTCCCAAAAATGCCGTGCTGAAGTCGGATGTGTCGGCCAAAAGGCGCAAATACCGCAGCTTCGCTGTAAATTGACACGACGCAACCAACGTCCTTTTCAGGACGAACGATGAAGAAGAAGAATCCATTGATTTTCGGGGAACAGCAGATGCCGTTTCCCCTCTAGATAAAATTGACGAAGTGACAGGAACGCCGACTTTCATTAAAATTTACACGGTGACACATTTAGAAGCAACTGTAAAAACATTAAAGTGTTTACAAATTATATATACTTTAAAATTTAAAATATTTGATAACAATATATAAATAAATGAAGCATTCGTGACAAAATTAACAACGCACATTTTATAATAAGACAAAGTCTACGTGTTTAAAAAAAAAATTGATGTAAAAATTTTTTTTAAAACTATTGATTTTTTTCACATATTGTAAGGTAATGAATTGTATCCCTTTAAATAATTTCCCTTATGCTAATCACTCCATTGATTCAATATAATACATGTTGTGCTCCTGTCTGCACATTATTTCTTCTACTTGATTGTGTAATAAGATGTTTAGGGTGACCAGTTGTTGGCTGTTTCGTTGGAACCATACACTAAAGTGATATTGGACAACACTTTTTTTCATTCTTTCTTACTCTTTGTAGCGAAAGGTTTTCCTAGTATGATAGTAGTGGTAGAGCAGAAGTAGAATCTCTCTCCAGAAAGTATGAAGTTCCAGTGCCCGAGAAGTACACTGGTATCACAAGTGAGTTACAGCTGTGAATACTCTGAGCTGGACAATAGATTTAGGCTTCAGAAGTATAAGATGCTACTTCGCTATCGTAACCCTATGTGATATTATAATTAAATTAGAAAAAGTAACTCAAAATTTAACAGTTAAAAATTTAACAAGTCAAATGAGTACAATTATCCAATTTATTATGTACATCTATATATTCTTGTAATGATAAATGGGTGTTGGAAGATGGTAAAATGTATGATTATTTACAGTTACAAATTAAAATAACTAATAGAAAAAGTCTTGGATTTATCTTCCACTGAATTTATAAAACAAGTTTGTCACATTATCTCTTGCCATCTAGTTTTCATCATTAGAAAGTCGTTTTAGAACTGCTCACAGGATTTGTTGGATGGAAATATATAAACTCAACTTTATCCACGTCTGCTCGAGGTTCCTCCGACACACTGGAGTACGGAAGACTTTCCTTCAGCCCGCCCTATAACTACGGGGGACTAAGGTGTTGAAGTTTGGTTGACCTCTAGGCTTCAGTGAGCTGGATCAACTTCTTCAAGTCTTTAGTTTCTCGATCAGGAATGATCATAAACATTGATCATAAAAACCTGGAACAAGAAGTAATAGGTGGCCATTGTTCTAACAATCTCACCACCCTCTGCTGTTCATGATGCGACCATGTCTTCAGTGTTTGTATGTAAATGAATGAATCATGGTAGTATATTACAGAGATAGCATGATAAGATAATGTATAAGGTGCAGAATTAACAATATACATGAATAAATCACATGTTATGATACATGGGTACGATATAACCTTTGCCTTCCACTTATGGATGTCAAGTCACTTATGTACTTGCTGGTATGTCGTAAGCTTCCAGGCAAGAATTAGCCATAATATATTTGGCTAACCAATTAATGGTTATGCTTCCTGACAATGCCGGTGAAGGTTATCTCTGGTTAGCGTCATTCCCTTTTTTATTATATCTGCTACAATCAATCAGAAATAAAATCTGAAATAAAATGATATTAGTAATACATATATTTTTAATAAACTTACATACCCTCTTAGGATTAATAAGCTCACGGTGAGACTGTATTGGCTTAACTTAATCTGCCCTGCATGCAGCGTGAAAATAGAACTTTTCTTGCAGAGGCTGTCCTCCAGTTTCTCACTCTGGCTTCTGGATTTGGTGTGTGATTTACAATGCGCCGCTCTGTCCTTATATTTCAGTCTCTCGCGCGTACGAGAAAGCAGCTCCCAAATTCCCCAAAAGATTTTAGTTTCATCTCCTGTTTTGAAGCTATTTGAAACAATCTGTGCTTTTCCTGTACTCGTTTTTCTCTTCTGTCACTCACACACTTATCTCCTTCCTTCCTTCCTATATATCATTTCCTTTTCCCCATATGGGGCTTTCATTACATATAAGTTTTATACAATTCCGTTGAGGCTTGTTAGTGTAATAAATTTTTAAAGATTATTAGCTAACTTTTAGCCGATGTGATGAAGGTGAAAAATATTAATTATCTTTAAAACTATTTATATTTGAATAATATCCTTTTGGATATAATTCCTAGCCTATCTCCTTTGTTGAGTTATATTTATTTAATATTATTCCAACCATGCGTTCTCCTGTAGTGAATAATTTAATGTCCAGTAAATGCAAACTTTTAAAGTCGGCCATACATTCCTATATAGCTATTTCCTCATTCTTCAGTAATACTGTATGGCTTTTAACCGTAAGTCACATTTCCGCTGTCTACCAACTTCAAAGAAAGACCGCAGCGCTGACCTTGCGCTGGTGTGTGTGGGTGTCGCGTGGGCGTGTCGCGCTACAACCAAGCAAGTGTTTACCAAATCTCGCTACAGAGCCCTCTTCTTTAAAACAGTGCCTGCACGGTTAACTTTTTGGTAACACATGCTGCAGTTCCTCCCTAATTTTCTGTTTCTCTATATCTCCTTTGATAGGATGCCTACTTAAAAAATCGGGTCCAAGATTGTCCCGTCCTGGTATGTATCTCACATTGAACGAATATGGAGATAACAGTAAACTCCACCTTAAAAGTCGTGAATTTAATTTTTTAGACACTGCTAAAAACATCAAAGGCTGGTGATCACTTTCCACAATGAAGTGTTTCCCGTAAAGAAAAGGGGCGAATTTGTTGATCGACCAGACCAAAGCGAGGCATTCACGTTCAACGGTAGAATAATTTCTCTCAGCTGTATTTAACTTTCTACTGGCAAAAGCTACTGGTAATAGCATATGTGGCGGTGTGTCTGCCCGCTGTAGTAATGTTGCTCCGATGCCTACATTGCTAGCATCCGTTCTTAGTACGAATTCTTGTGTGAGATCGGGAAGGGCAAGGATAGGTTTATTTGTCAGCTTATTTTTCAACTCTGTATAAGCCTGTTCACACTCCACAGTCCATTGTATTTTATCCGGCTGACCTTTTTTGGTTAAGTCGGTTAATGGCGCGCACAATGAGTTAAAATGGGGTATATATTTCTGATAAAACCCGCACAGTGACACAAAGGATCTTACATCCTTCTTAGTTTGTGGTCTTGGTGCTTTTCTCATTTTCTCTACATTCTTTGGGTCCGGAGACATTTGCCCTGTAGAGATAGTGTGACCTAAAAATTCCAATGTCTCACATCCAATATGACACTTAGTTGGGCGTGCTGTCAATCCCGTTTCTCTTAATCTACCTAACAACATGGAGAGTGCTACTACGTGTTCCTCGAATGTAGTGGTAGCAATCAGAATATCATCCATGAAGTTGGTGATATGAGGATTTTGTAATGGTTCCAACAATTTCCTCATCATTCTGGTGAAGATACTTGGAGCATTCTTTAAACCAAATGGGAGTACATTGAACTCGTAATGTCCATCCGGTGTACTAAAGGCTAACAGTTTCCTAACTTCTGGTTTCACTGGTATTTGGTAGTATCCCTTGCTTAGATCTACTTTTGAAAAATACCGAGCCTTACTCAATGTAGCAAACAACTGATTGGTGTCAGGTAATGGGTCTACCTGAGATTCAGTGATAGCATTTAGTTTCCTATAATCAATGCATAACCTGTGTTCACCACTAGGCTTCCTTAATAGCACCACACTTGAGCTGTAGGGAGATTCAGACTTTGAAATAATTTTCTCTTTTAAGAGATAATCAATCTCATCCTTGAGTGCCTGTCCTTTAGCATAAGGTATAGGGTATGTCCGCATACAAACTGGTGTAGGGTCAGTAATCGTCATGTCATACTCTAACAGATTAGTACACCCCGGCTTATCTGTGAGTACATCAGCATGGATTTCTAACACCTCCTGAACCTTTTTCCTCTGCTCAAGAGTTAAATGTTCACTCACATTAACCTGAGCATAGCTTTCCGTAGTTGATAGGGGGTATTCCATGGAGGAAATTGGTTCATCCTGCATTTCTGTTGCAATGGCCAGGGTCATGATATGGGCAACTTCTGATGCTTCCCTGTCATAATACTTTTTAAGAAGGTTGACATGATACACCTTCTCCTTTCCTTTCTTGTCAATCTTATAGTTGGTCCGGGAAAGTTTTTCCAATATGACGTAGGGTCCCTGCCATCCAATTTGCAATTTATTATTGCTGCTGGGCAACAGTAACAGAACCTTTTCTCCCACCTCAAGTTCCCTATCTTTTGCTGTTTTATTGTAGTAAGCAGCCTGCTTCCTCCTGGCCTGTCTCAAGTTATCATTTGCCAGTTTCCAACTTGTTTTCAATCGAGATGTCAACTCGTTGACGTATTGGTATGAAGAAGTCACGGTTTCTTCTGCTTTTTCATCAGTCCATGTCCGCAACAATGCTTCCAGTGGACCTTTGATTGGTCGTCCAAACAACAATGTAGCTGGAGCCAATCCTGTGGAGTTATGTGGGACTTCCCTATAGGCAAATAGTGCTGAGGGTAAGTATGTGTCCCAAGTTTCAGGTTTCTCACTAGCCAACTTTCTAAGGATTGAAATGAGCGTGCCATTGAACCGCTCTACTTGACCATTCCCTTGGGCGTGGTACGGGCTACAGTGATAATGTCTAGCTTGAAATAACCTGAATACTTCTTGTGTTAGCTTTCCCCTAAACTGAGAACCATTGTCAGTCAATATTTGATGTGGGAAACCTAATCGGGTGAATATTGTTAACAGTGCCTCTGCCACATGTTTCGAATCTATCGATGACATTGCTACTGCCTCTCCCCACATAGAGCAAGTATCGACCAAGGTTAAGATATATGCATTTCTCTTCTTGGTCCTACTGAGGGGTCCAACAATATCCACGGCAACACGTTCGAAGGGCGTTCCCATGATGGGCATTTCTCCCAGTGTTGCTGGTGCAGTCCTATGTTTAGGAGCTACTCTTTGGCATTCTGGACAGGATCTCACATACCTCTTTATGTCCTCTGTGATCCCTGGCCAAAAGTAGTGACAGGCTATCCGTTGTCCAGTGGCCCCTATTCCCATATGTCCACTGAAGGGTATAGCATGTCCTAGCTTCATAACCTGCTCCCTGTATGATTTTGGCACTACAAGCTGTCCATGTCCTTTTGGTCCTGTTCCAGCTTTTCTATATAGTAGGCCTTTTTTCATATATAAGTCTCCTTTCTCTGGAGGGTTATGGCTTTTAGGTAATTTGCCAAAGCAAGGCTTCAATGTACTGTCAGCAGTTTGAGCCTTTCTCATCTCTTCTGGATGAGTATTGATGATAGTGTCCTCCTCTTTCTTAGAGCTTGCCCTGGTCTGGACTGTTGCCATCACTATGGGTCTTATAGGTTCTCCTAGAAAGACATATCTACATCCCAGTATTAATGGGTAGATAGGGTTGTCCATCACTGCTGCTTTGATCTCTCCTTCCACATAGCGAGATCTTATGTTGATTCGGGCTATGGGCAGTGTCATGGTTCCTGCTCCCTTGACTGGTCCTCTGATTTCCACTGTTTCTGTGGTTATCTGTTCCGGACTCACCAGAGAAGAGCACACTACTGAGTCAAAGTCCAAGCCTGTATCATATAAGCACAGTACTTGGGTGCCATTCAAGGTCACTTCCTCACAGACAGGGGGATGATGGAGGTCATTCTGACTATCTGCCAGGTCCTTCCTTCCCTTGTTCTCTGTTGTAAGGCATGCAGCGTGATGAGGAGGGTTTTTCCGTCTGCATTCCGCAGTATTGTGGTTACTCATTTGGCAAGATTTACACCACTTTCCTTCCTTTCTTGGAGGTTTCTTTTCTGATCCTAGAGGGTTTTTGTCTTTATAATCAGTTCTGTGTTTGTTCTTGTTGGAATTGTCCCTGTGTTCATAGTTGGTAAAGTTTTGTGAAGGTTTGAAGTTCTCACCCTGCTTCTTCTTATTTCCTGATACTTCTGACTGAGCTGCTTGATATCTTTCAGCCATGGTTAAAATATCTTCCAATCTCTCAGCTCCTTGTTCCATAAGAAATTTTCTCATTTCTTGAGGCATGGATTCTCTCAGTTGCTCCATCATGACCATTTCTTTTATATCTTGACACTTTCCTAAGCTAATCCATTTTGTCAGATAAGTTTCCAATCTGGCAGAAAACTGGTGATAGTTTTCTCCTGGAAGTAGCTTAGCAGTTCGGAATCTCTTTCTATAAGATTCAGAATTCTTTTCGTACCTGACCAGTAAAGCTTGTTTTAAGATTTCATAATCTTCCTGGTCTTCTTTTGAGAGTTTTAAATAAACATCGTATGAAACTCCCCTCAACCCCTGAGATAGCTTAAGGCTCCATTTTTCCTTTTCCAATCCATAGGTAGAGGCCAGTCTCTCATATCTATCCAGGTACGACTCAATGGCGTCCTCTTTTTCAATAAATGGATCCAGGTGGAAACTCATGGCTCCATTTGCCGCGCTATGGTTGGAGCTACTCTCAGAGTGAGGTGAGCTAGCACCATGATTGCTAGCTGCTCCCTGGAGTTCAAGTTCCTTTAAACTTAACTCATGCGCTCTTTGTAACCTTCTTTCTTCAGCTTCCAAAATTAGTCTCTTTTCTTCTCTTTCCAGTCTTTTGGCTTCTCTCTCTGCTTCTAATTTCTTAGCTTCAGTCTCAACTTCCATTCTTTTAGTCTCTCTTTCTGCCTCTAATTTCTTAGCTTCAGCCTCAACTTCCATTCTTTTGGTCTCTCTTTCTGCCTCTAATTTCTTAGCTTCAGCCTCAACTTCCATTCTTTTGGTCTCTCTATCTAAATATTTATCCACTTCAGTTGTGATATATCGAATTAGAGCATCTCCTGTCATACCCAAGTCTTTTCCTTCCTGCATAATCGCAGCTCTAAACTTCACCAATTCAGCCATGATGCTTACTTACCAGAGGGTATATAATTTTATCTTCACTAACAAACTAACTTAATTAAAATCAATTAATTACTTTGAACAAGACAAATCCTTAAAACCTTGTGAGCGTTTCCTATTTACTTCGTACTCAATGGTACTACTATTACAAACAAATTTCTAAGTTTTTAGAATTTTTTCCAAAAAAAAAAAATTTATTTTTACAAACTATTTGTGGCTCAAGATAGAAGAATACATAGATAGTGGCCCAGGATACAAAATAATATCCCGCGAAAGAGCCCCCAATGTAGCGAAAGGTTTTCCTAGTATGATAGTAGTGGTAGAGCAGAAGTAGAATCTCTCTCCAGAAAGTATGAAGTTCCAGTGCCCGAGAAGTACACTGGTATCACAAGTGAGTTACAGCTGTGAATACTCTGAGCTGGACAATAGATTTAGGCTTCAGAAGTATAAGATGCTACTTCGCTATCGTAACCCTATGTGATATTATAATTAAATTAGAAAAAGTAACTCAAAATTTAACAGTTAAAAATTTAACAAGTCAAATGAGTACAATTATCCAATTTATTATGTACATCTATATATTCTTGTAATGATAAATGGGTGTTGGAAGATGGTAAAATGTATGATTATTTACAGTTACAAATTAAAATAACTAATAGAAAAAGTCTTGGATTTATCTTCCACTGAATTTATAAAACAAGTTTGTCACATTATCTCTTGCCATCTAGTTTTCATCATTAGAAAGTCGTTTTAGAACTGCTCACAGGATTTGTTGGATGGAAATATATAAACTCAACTTTATCCACGTCTGCTCGAGGTTCCTCCGACACACTGGAGTACGGAAGACTTTCCTTCAGCCCGCCCTATAACTACGGGGGACTAAGGTGTTGAAGTTTGGTTGACCTCTAGGCTTCAGTGAGCTGGATCAACTTCTTCAAGTCTTTAGTTTCTCGATCAGGAATGATCATAAACATTGATCATAAAAACCTGGAACAAGAAGTAATAGGTGGCCATTGTTCTAACAATCTCACCACCCTCTGCTGTTCATGATGCGACCATGTCTTCAGTGTTTGTATGTAAATGAATGAATCATGGTAGTATATTACAGAGATAGCATGATAAGATAATGTATAAGGTGCAGAATTAACAATATACATGAATAAATCACATGTTATGATACATGGGTACGATATAACCTTTGCCTTCCACTTATGGATGTCAAGTCACTTATGTACTTGCTGGTATGTCGTAAGCTTCCAGGCAAGAATTAGCCATAATATATTTGGCTAACCAATTAATGGTTATGCTTCCTGACAATGCCGGTGAAGGTTATCTCTGGTTAGCGTCATTCCCTTTTTTATTATATCTGCTACAATCAATCAGAAATAAAATCTGAAATAAAATGATATTAGTAATACATATATTTTTAATAAACTTACATACCCTCTTAGGATTAATAAGCTCACGGTGAGACTGTATTGGCTTAACTTAATCTGCCCTGCATGCAGCGTGAAAATAGAACTTTTCTTGCAGAGGCTGTCCTCCAGTTTCTCACTCTGGCTTCTGGATTTGGTGTGTGTTTTACAATGCGCCGCTCTGTCCTTATATTTCAGTCTCTCGCGCGTACGAGAAAGCAGCTCCAAAATTCCCCAAAAGATTTTAGTTTCATCTCCTGTTTTGAAGCTATTTGAAACAATCTGTGCTTTTCCTGTACTCGTTTTTCTCTTCTGTCACTCACACACTTATCTCCTTCCTTCCTTCCTATATATCATTTCCTTTTCCCCATATGGGGCTTTCATTACATATAAGTTTTATACAATTCCGTTGAGGCTTGTTAGTGTAATAAATTTTTAAAGATTATTAGCTAACTTTTAGCCGATGTGATGAAGGTGAAAAATATTAATTATCTTTAAAACTATTTATATTTGAATAATATCCTTTTGGATATAATTCCTAGCCTATCTCCTTTGTTGAGTTATATTTATTTAATATTATTCCAACCATGCGTTCTCCTGTAGTGAATAATTTAATGTCCAGTAAATGCAAACTTTTAAAGTCGGCCATACATTCCTATATAGCTATTTCCTCATTCTTCAGTAATACTGTATGGCTTTTAACCGTAAGTCACATTTCCGCTGTCTACCAACTTCAAAGAAAGACCGCAGCGCTGACCTTGCGCTGGTGTGTGTGGGTGTCGCGTGGGCGTGTCGCGCTACAACCAAGCAAGTGTTTACCAAATCTCGCTACACTCTTCTGTTTTCAAACTTTCATATTCTTTAGTTTTAATTCTTTCTTACTATTCCGTTTTCATACTTTCTTACTCTCCTATCTTCAAATTTCTTTATTCTTCTGTTTTTATGCTTTCTTACTCTTCTGTTTTCACTCTTCATATATGTGTCACTTTTGTTGCCACACTTAATTTTTTTTTTTAAACTAGCGTATCTTCTCGCAGTTTCTCATTATTTTGTTCAAAAATTGTATTCTTGTAGTCAGGACCGGATTTAGACATGGTGAGACCGTAAGCTATAGGAGGCTATAGAGGCCCTATTTGGCAATTGGTAACTGAGAATAGGGCCGTGTAACAACTAAATTTGCCAAGAATGTCGCCAAGATGCATAACAAATCCATACGAGGTGGGCGAAAGGGTTGCTCCATTAGAGCTTTAAAAATAAGACTCCAATTCTTCAGCTTCAATACTTTTCTTAAAGCAAAAAATGCTTCAAATTTGTTCCCAGAAAGTCAAGTAAAAGGTAAAAAAAGAATCACATTCCATGCCTATTGATGTATATTGGGAATATGGTGTTAGGCCCATATTTTCTTGACCAATACGCTACTGCGGCACCAGAGCGTCAAGTGACTGAATGTTTTTAATCCCTAGAAGTAAAATCATCATCATGTGACGTATTCTTTCCAGAACGTTGTCTCCATTACAGCTGCTCTAAACGCATCACGATTCTGGGCAAGTCGACCTGCATCAGCCAAAGATTCAGATTAGCCATTATGGATTTCTTGGCATTGTACATCCAGTAGTTTGCCATTGCTTTCTGGATGGTTCTGGCCGCTTACCATTACAGTCCATGGTGCGCCCTCAGCCCAATACCAGGCCTTTCCAACCCCTGCCCTAGAAGCCGTTGTCAAAATATTATTGATCATCCGCCCGTTCGGCCAGTAGTTGTGTGTACTGTTTAAGTAAAATACTCTCGTGAATTTGAAATTGGCAGAAAATGAAATTACATGGCCAGAGGGTTACGAGCTCAGGCAGAAGTTATGGGGCTGACCTGGAAAAAAAAACTGGATTTCGTCTTGACGACAGGCCTTAAGATTTCGCATGACAACAAACTGAACGCAGAAAATGAAGTAGAATGCTGAGTCCTCCTATCGCGTGCCATCAGCTCAAGGTCTTTACAATTCATCAGGTGGGCCAACAAGGTCAGTGGTTAGAGCCAGAGGCGTCCCTAAAGTATTTAGCACCCGCGGCGGATCATATCTTTGGCTCCCTTCCCCCATAAAGAAACACACTTACAAGTAATTTTAAGTAGTACGTACTATCATAATAGTGTCCAATGGCACCCTCATCCTGGCTGTCACCCGGGGCGGACCGCCCCCTTGCACCCCCATTAGTACGCCACAGATAAGCCCCACTGGTCTTACAACTTCTGTTTATTATAAGCCTACTGACGCTCATGGTTTCCTTCTTTATACTTCATCTCACCCTCTTAGTTGTAAAAATTCCATTCCCATTTCTCAACTTTTACGCTTACGTCGGTTGTCGGGATGACGTTGATTTCCATGAGTGAGCTCAAGAGATGCTTGAGTTTTTTCGCTGACGTCTTTATCCAGAACTTGTTTTATTAGATGCTCTTAATCGCATCACACACGCCACTCGTCAGATGACACTCACTACTAAACCTTCTGCTAAATTTGACAGACTCAAACTTGTTCTAACTTTCCATCCTCATTGTTTGGCGGTGAAAAGAATTATATTTCGTCATCTTCTTATTCTCAACTCTGATCCTGTTGCCAGTGACTGTTTCATTTCCAAAGGGTAATTTTATTATCATAGAGTCATTTACATGTGAATCTAGGAATCTTATATATGCCATTATCTGTAAAAGATGCAACATTACCTATATTGGTGAAACTGGCAGACGTTTGGCAGATAGATTCCGTGAGCACTTAAATGACATTTATCACAGGGCACCTAATCCTGTGTCCCTACATTTCAATAGCCCATACTATTCCGGTTCCCTTGGTGCCATGTTAAACGGTTTACGCGCCTGCTTTTGTGATTACTGTACTCGCTTTTCTCTAGAAAATCGTCCCATTTTCGATATGGGTTGCCTTTCTCCTCGTGGTCTAAATGTCCAACATCATTTTGCTTAAATCTGTGGTTCAATGGCTTTCCACTATCTGAAAAAAATCAGTTATATAGCCCAGCCAAGTCAGGGTTTAGATCAGAAAGAAGTACAGTAAACCAGCTTGTAATATTAGAACACGAAGTCAAGCTAGGGTTCAAGAGGAAAGAGAATACAGTGGCAATCTTTTTTGGATGTCGCTAGAGCATATGATGAATGCTGGAGAGATGGAGCTCTTTACAAGATGAAAAAAATTGGCATTACGGGTAAAACCTATACGTATCTAGAAAACTTTTTACAGGACAGGTATTTTGCTGTACAGTTGAACAACGATAAGTCAGAAATATGTGAACAACAGAATGAGATTCCTCAGGGATCAGTGATTTCACCTTCAATATTCACAGTAGCATTAAATGATTTAGCAGATGAATTATTTAACGACATTAAGAACGCATTTTGCAGATGACTGTGCCATTTGGCGATCTGGAAAAAAACTTGGACCATGTTTACCAAAAACTTCAAAAACAAATTGACAAAGTTTCAGAGTGGATGAAAAGTTCGGGCTTCCAAATTAATGTAAATAAAACAGTTGGTATGATATTCAGCAAAGGAAATTAAACATAAAAAAATAAAATCAACATAACCATTAAAGGACAGAAAATATGTACCTCCACAATAACTAGATTCCTGGGCATAACTTTAGATAAACAACTAAATTGGAATAAACTTTAGGCAGTCCTTGTTCTGGAATCCCCAGTGCAAGAGAAGCAGAGGTGGACCAAGAAGCACATGGAGAAGAGAGATGGAAACAGAGGTGAAAATGATGAAGAAAACGTGGAAAGAACTTGATGGGAGTGGAGGGTTATGAATGAATGAATGAATAAAGACATTTTAGTAGAAAGCTGAAGGGGACTCCTAAATATGTTAAGGATTGTAAAAGGTAATGGATGGATGGGACAGCAATAAAATAATGCTTATGTTCTTTAAGTCTTTCATCAGGGGGAAACTAGATTATGCCAGCATAGTCTATGCCATGAGAACCAGTACAGGCGCATTTAAATCAACATCAGTAGAAGCACTAGAAGTAGCTCTTGCCCCTTGATCTTCATCCATATTTGTTATGAAGTAACTGTGTAATCTCTTACTATTTCTCTGTCTACTGGTGAGAAAGAAGAGAGAGCGGGTGAAAATGAAGAAGAAGAAAAAAAAGCATGAACGTAACCTTTTAAAAAGGGACCTAAGAGTGAGGAATGTTGTTAGTGACCCATAGCTAGAGTGCTTGCATCAGAGTCAGCGAACCAGAGCTGACCATGACCCTACTTCACCTTCAAAGTGTTGGTCCTGGAAACAGGCTGCATCACTGCAGTCTGGCTGAGTGAGTAGGGATCGAAGAGGGAAGGCTAACCGTCCCAAAAATGCCGTGCTGAAGTCGGATGTGTCGGCCAAAAGGCGCAAAAACCGCAGCTTCGCTGTAAATTGACACGACGCAACCAACGTCCTTTTCAGGACGAACGATGAAGAAGAAGAATCCATTGATTTTCGGGGAACAGCAGATGCCTTTTTTTTTTTTTTTTTTTTTTTTTTTTTTTACCTCGCTTGAGGTCGCATATTTTTTCCTCGCATGAGGTCGCATTATCCCCGCCCAAACCCGGCCCTGGTCAAGACCACATGTCCCAACACAAGAAGACCCAATGACAACATGTGTCACCGTAGTGATCTTCTGTGTTCTCACACAAGAGTTTTTTTTTTTTTTTTTTTCCTCGCTTGAGGTCGCATTTTTTTCCTCGCATGAGGTCGCATTAGTACCCGCCCAAACCCGGCCCTGGTCAAGACCACATGTCCCAACACAAGAAGACCCAATGACAAACTGTGTCACTGTAGTGATCTTCTGTGTTCTCACACAAGAGACCTAATGACACATGAATGTCACTGTAACTGGTCCCTGTGTCTAGACACATGATCCTAGCCAAAAGCCGGATTCTAGACATTGGGTTGTACAGCGTTTTTTTTTTTTTTTCCTCGCTTGAGGTCGCATATTTTTTCCTCGCATGAGGTCGCATTATCCCCGCCCAAACCCGGCCCTGGTCAAGACCACGTGTCCCAACACAAGAAGACCCAATGACAACATGTGTCACCGTAGTGATCTTCTGTGTTCTCACACAAGAGACCTAATGACACATGAATGTCACTGTATTGGTCCCTGTGTCTAGACACATGATCCCAGCCAAAAGTCAGGATACTTTTTTTTTTTTTTTTTTTTTTCCTCGCTTGAGGTCGCATATTTTTTCCTCGCATGAGGTCGCATTAGCCCCGCCCAAACCCGGCCCTGGTCAAGACCACATGTCCTAACACAAGAAGACCCAATGACAAAATGTGTCACCTAGTGATCTTCTGTGTTCTCACACAAAGGACCTAATGACACATGAATGTCACTGTATCGGTCCCTGTGTCTAGACACATGATCCCAGCCAAAAGTCAGGATACTAGGCATTGGGTTGTACAGCGTAAGATTTTTTTTTTTTTTTTTTTTTTTTTTTTTTTTTCCTCGCTTGAGGTCGCATATTTTTTTCCTCGCATGAGGTCGCATTATCCCCGCCCAAACCCGGCCCCGGTCAAGACCACATGTCCCAACACAAGAAGACCCAGTGACAAAATGTGTCACCTAGTGATCCTCTGTGTTCTCACACAAGGGACCTAATGACACATGAATGTCACTGTACCGGTCCCTGTGTCTAGACACATGATCCTAGCCAAAAGCCGGATTCTAGGCATTGGGTTGTACAGCGTAAGATACGCTGCAGTTTTTGCCGTTTCCCCTCTAGATAAAATTGACGAAGTGACAGGAACGCCGACTTTCATTAAAATTTACACGGTGACACATTTAGAAGCAACTGTAAAAACATTAAAGTGTTTACAAATTATATATACTTTAAAATTTAAAATATTTGATAACAATATATAAATAAATGAAGCATTCGTGACAAAATTAACAACGCACATTTTATAATAAGACAAAGTCTACGTGTTTAAAAAAAAATTGATGTAAAAATTTTTTTTAAAACTATTGATTTTTTTCACATATTGTAAGGTAATGAATTGTATCCCTTTAAATAATTTCCCTTATGCTAATCATTCCATTGATTCAATATAATACATGTTGTGCTCCTGTCTGCACATCATTTCTTCTACTTGATCGTGTAATAAGATGTATAGGGTGACCAGTTGTTGGCTGTTTCGTTGGAACGATACACTAAAGTGATATTGGACAACACTTTTTTTCATTCTTTCTTACTCTTCTGTTTTCAAACTTTCATATTCTTCAGTTTTAATTCTTTCTTACTATTCCGTTTTCATACTTTCTTACTCTCCTATCTTCAAATTTCTTTATTCTTCTGTTTTTATGCTTTCTTACGCTTCTGTTTTCATTCTTTCTTAACTCTTCATATACGTGTCACTTTTGTTGCCACACTTAATTTTTTTTTCTCAGACAAGCGTATCTTCTCGCAGTTTCTCGTTATTTTGTTCAAAAATTGTATTCTTCTTGTAGTCAGGACCGGATTTAGACATGGTGAGACCGTAAGCTGTAGGAGGCTATAGAGGCCCTATTTGGCAATTGGTAACTGAGAATAGGGCCGTGTAACAACTAAATTTGGCAAGAATGTCGCCAAGACGCATAACAAATCCATACGAGGTGGGCGAAAGGGTTGCTCCATTAGAGCTTTAAAAATAAGCCTTCAATTCTTCAGCTTCAATACTTTTCTTAAAGCAAAAAATGCTTCAAATTTTTTCCCAGAAAGTCAAGTAAAAGGTAAAAAAAGAATCACATTCCATGCCTATTGATGTATATTGGGAATATGGTGTTAGGCCCATATTTTCTTGACCAATACGCTACTGCGGCACCAGAGCGTCAAGTGACTGAATGTTTTTAATCCCTAGAAGTAAAATACTCTCGTGAATTTGAAATTAACTCCGCCAATGCCGGTCCCAAGCCCGGATGAAAAAGGAGGAGGGCGGCCTGCATGGAGGCCGTAAGGAGGCAGCCCCTCCACCATGCAAAGGCACAACAGGCCAATCACCTGTTTGCTTTAAACCACGATTACGAGTAACAAAAGAGAGAAAACCGGACTGATTCAAAAGGCGACGAACTGGAACGGACTACGGACTACGACTTATGGAACATGGAACACAAGAAGTATAAATGGGAAGGAAGAGGAGCTGGTGGAAGAGATGAGGAAAGCAAAACTAGAAATCCTGGCTATTACGGAAACAAAGAAAAAAGGACAAGGAGTCATGGATCTCAATGGCAACACGCTGCTCTACAGTGGTGTACCCATATCCGAAGGAGCTAAAGGGGGTGTGGGTTGCATTGTGGCCCAAAATCAAAAAGATAGTATCAAGGGGTGGAACTTTGTCTCAGAGCGCATTATGGTTGTGAAACTAAAAGAATGAGAAACCATAGTCAACCTGGTCATAGTGTATGGGCCAAATGAGGATGAGAGAGCAGAGGTCAAGGAGGAATTCTTCGAGCTGCTTCAAAGGACAGTGGATGACTGCCTAGATGAAGTTATCATGCTCGGAGATTTTAATGCCAGAGTTGGAAATGACCATGCTAGATGGAGTGGAGTTATCGGAAGATATGGAGAAGATACTCTCAATGACAATGGAAAGCGACTCCTTAGATTCTGCAGTGAGCAGAATCTGATCATTACAAACACAAAGTTCCCCCATAAGCGCATACATGCATACACTAGATGTGAACCAACAAAGAATGAGAAGTCAGTGATCGACTATGCCATTGTTCGGAGAAGCTCATTCAAATATGTCCGAGATGCAAGAGTCTGGAGGGGGCCAGAGACTGGAAGTGATCACTACCTGCTAACAATCAAACGAACAACTGAAAGAGTTGCTCAGCCTAGGAACTGCTCAACATCACGCAAGAAACCAAGTAAACGAGCAGGAGAAATGAGCATTAGGACCTACAAGCTGAGAGAGCCAGAAATTAAGACCAGATATCAGGGGCTTATTGCTGCAGCGGTGAGCAACACAGAAGAACAACCTGATGACTTGGAAACCCTCTGGATTAAATTCAAGGATATCATAAAGACAGGTGCTGCAGAAGCATGTGGTGAAGTCCGACTTGGGAACCAGAGAAAGAGGACACCTTGGTGGACAGAGGAAGTCAAAGAGAAAATAAGAGAGAAGAAAATGGCACGGAAACAATACTTAGGAGCTAAAAACACAACAGGACAAATGGAAAAATATAGAGAATATGTGACACTCAGAACAGAAGTAAAGAACAAAGTGCTAGCAGCAAAACAGAAGTCCTGGGAAGAATTTGGAGAAAAGCTAGAAAAAGATGCACAAGAAAACCAGAAATTGTTCTATAAGACCCTAAAGAACATGAGGAAGGAAAAACAATGCCCTCTCAAATTTATAAAGGACAAGCAAGGCAAATTGCTTACTGCCCCGAAGGAAGTAATGGAAAGATGGAAAGAATATTTCTCAGAACTCCTTGATGGTGAGCAAGGTCAAACATCAGAAATGATAACCACTAGCACAGAAGAGGAAACCAATGGTGATGAAGATGACATAAAGACGGAAGAACTGAAGGCAGCACTGGAGAAAATCAAGATGGGCAAAGCAGCAGGGCATGATGGTATAACACCAGAAATGGTTAAGTACATGGGAGCATCAGGCGACCTGTTACTCCTAAGGGTCCTACAGGCAGCATGGTGCAACAAGACCATACCAAAGGATTGGGAGATCGCCATCATAACACCAATTTTCAAAAAGGGTGACAATCGACAGTGTGGAAACCATAGAGGCATATCCCTTCTCAGTGTCCCTGGTAAAATCTACTCTAGAATCCTAGAGCAGAGACTCCGACACCTAGCTGAGCCACAATTGGATGAGGTCCAGTGCGGATTCCGAGCAAACCGAAGTACTCAAGACCTAATCTTCACACTCAGACAGCTGAGTGAAAAGGCCCTTGAGTATAAGAGTGAGATCCATCTTTGTTTCATAGATCTGGAAAAGGCGTTTGACAGGGTCCCTTGGAGCAAACTTTGGGACTGTTTGGCAAGGAAGAATATTCCAGCACCTCTGATTCATGCTATACAGAGCTTCTACAAGTCTTGCAGAAATTATGTGAGGACAGCAAACCATAAGTCAGAAGAGTTCAGGACCACCACTGGTGTAAGACAAGGTGATATCCTATCACCTTACCTCTTCATACTCCTTATGGACGATGTCATCAAGGCATGTAAGGAGAGAACAAGAAAGTATTCAGTGGGGTACTGGAAGATGAGACAGGTTTATATTTCGGAGCTGGCATTTGCTGATGATGTTGCCCTGATTGCTAAATCAGAGGCACATCTCCAATCCAACCTGCAAGTCTGGAAGGAAGAGCTGGAGAAGAGAGAGATGGTCATAAGCAGCTCTAAAACAAAATCCATGGTGATATCACGAGAAGAAAGAAGACATCAGATTAAGCTGGGAGAACAGGTCCTGGAGCAGGTCGACCACTTTAAATACCTCGGAGCTATTATAGACCGAAAGGGGGGCATCAAAGAAGAGTTGGCCACTCGAAAAGCAGCAGCTGGGAGACTTTTTCAGGCCATAAATCGAGGATTCCTCAGCAAGAGAGAGGTTGGTAAGAAAACGAAGATGGCTGTATACCGCTCCACCTATGTCCCAGTCTTGACATATGGATGCGAGTCATGGGCAATGACTACAACCCATAAAAGCCAGATCCAAACCTCAGAAATGAGGTATCTGAGGAAGGTGGTTGAAGTAACAAGAAGAGACATGGTACGCAACCAGACGATACGTCAAGGCCTAAAATGCCACCCCCTACAGACCCAAGTAGAACAGTCTCAACTAAGATGGTTTGGCCATGTCTGCAGAATGGGAGAAGATCGGCTACCACGACAAGCATGGGAAACAAAGAGCCAAGGATCCAGACCCCGAGGACGACCCAGAGTCCGCTGGGAGGACAACATTAGACAATTTTTGAAGGACCGAGGACTAGAATGGAACCAGGCCAGGAGGAAGACAGCCGATAGAATAGTCTGGCGCTCTCTCTTCCAAACCTCTACACCTCACGGTAGAAGGGGAACGACTAAGTAAGTAAGTAAGTAAGAATTTGAAATTGCCAGAAAATGAAATTACATGGCCAGAGGGTTACGAGCTCAGGCAGAAGTTATGGGGCTGACCTGGAAAAAAAAACTGGATTTCGTCTTGACGACAGGCCTTAAGATTTCGCATGACAACAAACTGAACGCAGAAAATGAAGTAGAATGCTGAGTCCTCCTATTGCGTGCCATCAGCTCAAGGTCTTTACAATTCATCAGGTGGGCCAACAAGGTCAGTGGTTAGAGCCAGAGGCGTCCCTAAAGTATTTAGCACCCGCGGCGGATCATATCTTTGGCTCCCTTCCCCCATAAAGAAACACACTTACAAGTAATTTTAAGTAGTACGTACTATCATAATAGTGTCCAATGGCACCCTCATCCTGGCTGTCACCAGGGGCGGACCGCCCCCATGCACCCCCATTAGTACGCCACAGATAAGCCCTACTGTTCTTACAACTTCTGTCTATTATAACCCTACGGACGCTCATGGTTTCCTTCTTTATACTTCATCTCACCCTCTTAGTTGTAAAAATTCCATTCCCATTTCTCAACTTTTACGCTTACGTCGGTTGTCGGGATGACGTTGATTTCCATGAGTGAGCTCAAGAGATGCTTGAGTTTTTTCGCTGACGTCTTTATCCAGAACTTGTTTTATCAGATGCTCTTAATCGCATCTGTGACGATATTCTAAATACAATATCTAAATTAGAATATAACCTTAAAGTGCATAAAGTCTAAAATAAGATAGAACTAAAAATTTGGGAGATATTTGGTGTCTTCACCCTCTTCACCCACGCCAGCGCATTAGTTTGATAACGCCTTATGGCCGAATAAAATGTGCCAAATGGTTCTAAGTAACCTTGAAATAAATGTAACACTTTTCCAAGTTCAAACAAATATTTGCCTAGGAGACAAAGGTATATAGGAAAACGGGGGGAGAGAAGGATAGATGGCCCAATGCTAATTCGTTTCGCGTTGATTTCAAACTAAAAGCCTATAGCAACACAGTGGCATGCTTTGCCGTAGGTGTTTTTCAAAATACGAGGAAAAAGTTAGAACATGTAGACCATTTGGTCACGAAAACAGGTTTAGCTCTTATTGAGAATGACGTAATTCTAAACGTATTACGGGAGATTCTCGTAAATAGGTTGAAAGTACATGGAACAGAAGTGAACAGGTGGTAGTCTCTAGAAATAAACAACTAACATAGAAAAAATATGTAATTCTGAACCACGATACCTAGGGCCATAAAAATTATATATTCTTGTGCCTTGGGACTTGCTGACCAAGAATATGTAGTTAGTTACATAAATAGTCTACTAAATGACCAAATTATCGCCATAATACTATAGAGGATCCGACAGACTGTCAGGAAAAGTCATACCTGCTTATTTTTTATGGCATATTTTTGAAAAACAACTTTGGGGAAAGAAGGTACGGGGAATAGGATTGGATGAAATTTGAAGGAAGGCGAAATATTATTGGCTGACCTAAAAACACACATCTAGTTGGTAATAGTAACGCATAGTGGTTTGAGATTTTTTTTTTAAAGTTCATTCAAAATAAAGAGATTCTTGGTCCCATTGGCCAAAGCCTTTTACATTATAGGAAAAGTAGGCTGCTCGCTGCCATTTTTTCAAAATATTCTCAGGAGCAAGCAGCGATGAGCAGACTTGTGCTTTTTTTAAAATACTAATAACAGAAAGCAGTCTGAACAGGGGCAGTGCTGAAAGTGTGCCATATTCTATTGCCTATTCATCGTTACTTGTTTATATTTCCTTGATATGTGGTAAGATTGATTTTATTAATGTTTTAATTAAAAAAGGGTTATGTGTAAGGAAAGGCCATGTAAAAAGATTGTAATTAAATGGTTCCATGGCAGACTTAGGCATGGCTTAGATGTTGATCCATCATATAATGGACTATCCAAGAAGTTTAGAACTACAGGACTACATATGATGGTCATACAGGAACATTACACCTATCTTATTGTATGGGAAAAGATTACTGCTGGAATGACAGAGGCGTAGCAGCCATTAGGGAAAAGAAAAGAAAACTGGTACCCTTTGTTCCATCAAACTAGAGTGGAGAAGTCAGGTTGGTCAGAGAGAGCTGACCAAGTTCTTGTATGCTGAATTTATTATTACATGTACATTGGGAAGAATTAGTTTGATATTAAGACAGAAACATAACTTGCATTTACAGGGGTTTCTGCTGGTGCTTATCTGGTGCTGGTAATTGCTGATTGAGAAATTCTGCACGAATTCTAAGAGTCTCTGGTTCCTGATTATAGTAAAGAAATTCAAGACCAGAGGAGACTGAAGTGTTTGGCCAAACCAACTACAACTGCTGTGATTCCAGGGTCCAGATAAGTCATAATATCTGGCCTGGGACAACTTATCAGTGCCTGTACAAGATCCCCTGTGTATAACTAAATTTTCCTCCCAAAGACTAAAATAAACAATCATAAATAAACAAAAGAACTTTGGGATGACGAAAATCTGCAACCTGCCTCCAAGTACCAGTTATATAAAATAGAGTAATTAACATTAATTGAGAATTTTGACAATGTACGTTGGACATATTGTCCTTTATATATATATATATATATATATATATATATATATATATATATATATATATATATATATATATATATATATATATATATATATATATATATATATATATATTATATATATATATATATATATATATATATATTTATATATTTATATTTATATATTTATATTTATATATTTATATTTATATATTTATATATTTATATATTTATATATTTATATATTTATATATTTATATATATATATATATATATATATAAATATATATATATATATATATATATATATATAAATATATAAATATATAAATATAAATATATAAATATATATATATATAAATATAAATATATAAATATAAATATATAAATATATATTTATATATTTATATATTTATATATTTATATATTTATATATTTATATTTATATATTTATATATTTATATATTTATATATATATATATATATATATATATATATATATATATATATATATATATATATATATATATATATAATATATATTATTATATATATAAATATATATATATATATATATATATATATATATATATATATATATTATATATATATATATATATATATATATATATATATATATATATATAATATATATATATATATATATATAATATATATATATATATATATATATATATATATATATATATATATATATATATATATATATATATATATATATATATATATATATATATATATATATATATATATATATATATATATATATATATATATATATATATATATATATATATATATATATATATATATATATATATATATATATATATATATATATATATATATATATATATATATATATATATATATGTAATTATTTCTATCTAACCAAATGGATTCTCATTGAGAGGTAGTCCTGACCAAAACAACTTTAGGCTCAGGACCAATAAAGATTAACAAAAGAAATTTTAAAATATAAAATTTAACAACTGGAGTTAGTTGAGTTTATCATAGTACTTAGTACATATATATATATATATATATATATATATATATATATATATATATATATATATATATATATATATATATATATATATATATATATATATATATATATATATATATATATATATATATATATATGTATGTTTTTGTACTGAGGTTCTTTAACATCACTCTTACATTACCCTAGACACTAAACATAGCTCTCAATCATACTAGGCCAAAACATAACTTGGAGTGAGATCGTAGGTGGTACACAGCTATCAATTGTCTACATCAGAGACCTTCACAGATTGACCTCACTCAAGTACAACTTTACCATACATCAACCTTCTTAACATCAAAACCTACCACATCATCACACACGCCACTCGTCAGATGACACTCACTACTAAACCTTCTGCTAAATTTGACAGACTCAAACTTGTTCTAACTTTCCATCCTCACTGTTTGGCGGTGAAAAGAATTATATTTCGTCATCTTCTTATTCTCAACTCTGATCCTGTTGCCAGTGACTGTTTCATTTCCAAAGGGTAATTTTATTATCATAGAGTCATTTACATGTGAATCTAGGAATCTTATATATGCCATTATCTGTAAAAGATGCAACATTACCTATATTGGTGAAACTGGCAGACGTTTGGCAGATAGATTCCGTGAGCACTTAAATGACATTTATCACAGGGCACCTAATCCTGTGTCCCTTCATTTCAATTGCCCAGACTATTCCGGTTCCCTTGGTGCCATGTTAAACGGTTTACGCGCCTGCTTTTGTGATGACTGTACTCGCTTTTCTCTAGAAAATCGTCCCATTTTCGATATGGGTTGCCTTTCTCCTCGTGGTCTAAATGTCCAACATCATTTTGCTTAACTCTGTTGTTCAATGGCTTTCCACTATCTGAAAAAAATCAGTTATATAGCCCAGCCAAGTCAGGGTTTAGATCAGAAAGAAGTACAGTAAACCAGCTTGTAATATTAGAACACGAAGTCAAGCTAGGGTTCAAGAGGAAAGAGAAAACAGTGGCAGTCTTTTTTGGATGTCTGTAGAGTGCCTAATTAGAGGTGTGTAACAGTACTCTACTGGATATGTTGATTTGGAGCTATAATGGCCACCAAATGTTGACTACCATTTTTGTTGAACGTTGGTCTGGTTTATGTGTGACATGTTTATGGAGTCAAGTATCAGACATGGACGTCACATCAAATCATAAACGAGTAAAGTCAATAAAATCGTTGAACAGCAAGTGATGTTGTTGGTAACATATAATGTGTACGCCACAATGACAGGATTCATGTAGTAACATCACAGGTATAATACAATAGTCATAATATCATCGACGTAGTCAATACAGCAGGAACAGCAGACAGCATCAATAATAATGGTACATTATATGCCTTCTTAGGATATCATAAACAGCTGTGCATGTAGTCAGGTGGTAAGCTTTCCCTTTCCATCATAGCTAGTAGATATCAAATGGGAGATTAAATCTAGTCTCCTATATTCGACCTCAACAAGACAGGCATGTCTTTAGAGCGTCACATTATCGTCCTCTATGTTCCTTAAACAACAAAGGTATCAAACCTAGATCCATCAATAAAGTTCAGGAAGCAAATGGTCCTTAGGACAGGCATCAATCGATGCGTGACAATATAAGCGGATCGTGAGCTGAGCAAACTTGTCATATCATAGACTCTTTAATAAGGCAGGCTAGGCAAAAATGTCAACATCACAAGATGGCGATAAAGTTACTCAGAAAAGATTCAATTACCTGTTCATCAGGAATTAAATCACATAAATCACATAGGCCTCCCGGCACTTTGAATAGCATAGAGATATATCATCTCAAAAAAGGAACAACAATGATGAGGACTCCTTCCTGAATAATATAAGCGGAGACGCCAGCCAAAGCTACGTCTCGCTTCACCAGCAATTCTGCCAAGTCTCTCCTGGGCGGAAATCATTCAAACAATGACACAAACTAGGACATGCGCAGAACACGCGAATCGAATACAGCTCAGCTAACTTATGAAACGAAAAATGTTCTACGATGTTCGTCTGAAGATTTCGAACCTTAAAAGGAAATGACATCTTGAAACATTGCGATTTCAACTGTTTCTATGAACTGACGACCTGAGCGCTCCGTATATGGACATGACTCAAAATCGTTCACACAAACTATCGGCAACTATCGTCACACGATTAGACAACTAGTAGAAATAAAAAAGTGACTACAATTACATGAGTTATTTCCCATGCATTAAAAAATAAATACATAGTCGAAAAAACGTTGCAACAATCATCGCAACATTACCGCAACCTCCCGAAAAAAAAAATGTGCAACTTTTTTTTTTAAAAATATCCAAGAGTAAAGCCAAAAGCGGCCTAACAACGCACGAATAATGCGCGGATAATGGATTAAATTGCATAATATGAGGCTAAATTGACACATAAAGTGTCTGGTGAGAATATTTCTCAACATATAAAAAAAATCTGATTCACAAGATATATCGGGGTGGTGCCACCAACACACACTACGTTAGCATGTAAATACAACATACATATGCAAGTGCAATATTATCATTATTAAATTGCGGTGTCATACTCTAATACCGCTTTAGAATGGATGTACACATCTGATAGTAAATATTAAATAGTACATTATCTAAACGTTTAATAATATGAGTATATAATGAAATTAACTACATGAAGATCCAGGACTCATCTCCTGTCGTTCCTAAGGTAAGCAAATAAAGTGGGAACTCTCCATGTTTGAAAACCGGAAGGTAGATTCTCAGATCATCAATGACATGCTGAGAAAAAACAACCAATATAATTCTATTTAATAGCCATTAAGTTTCATACTATACAATACATTATTATGAACAATTGTGGCCGAGTAAACTTTCGGCCCTTATATTAACTACTCAGTCTTCTTCTTATATTAAAGATGGGAACAGAAGAAGATGATAACAAAGCACAATAGTATGTGTTCACCTAAAGTGAGGACAGATGTGCTAATGTATAGTAGTAATATAGGTGTGTTATGACTCTGTCGTATATCTAGAAATAGGACAGAAGTATTAGTTGGAATCATGTGGGCATCTAGACAGAATGTCAGCCATCACATTATCCGCACCACGGATAGCTCGTACCGTGAAGTGAAAAGGTTGAAGAGCTATAGCATATCGAATGGATCTCGAACTCTTCAAATTCTTAGTCTGAATAGCTGTAAGAGCTTTCTGATCAGTCTCTAGAATGAAATGTGCGCCCAGGAGGAATCTTTGTAGTTTTAGAATTGACCAAACCATCGCTAACAACTCACGGTCTAAAACCGAGTAGTTCCTCTCTGCCGCATTTAGTTTTCTAGAAATGTACATAACAGGATGCAGAGTTTCAGCATATTCCTGCATAAGTGCTGCTCCGATCCCAGTGGATGAAGCATCACTTCGAAGAACAAAAGTCCTATCAAGAGTAGGTAATCTTAGGATGGGAGGAGAAGAAAATATTTCCTTGATCTGGTCTAAGGAAGATTGACATTCCTGAGACCAACGAACCAGATTAGGCGACCCTTTCTTCAACAAAGTTGAGAGAGGTGCCATGATCGAAGATAGATTCGGGATGAATCTCCCATAAAATTGAATTAAACCTAAGAGACTCCTAACTTGTTTCTTCGTTTTAGGAACAGAGATGTTCAGTATTTTGGAAGTATTGTGGTCTTCTGTCTTCAAGAGACCATGACCAACATGATGACCCAGGAAAGAGATTTCACCAAAACCAATATAGGCTTCAGAGGGTTTCGCTGTCAGATTAAACTCACGTAGAGTGGACAGTAAGTCATATAAACCCAAATAGTGATCTTCCCAGGAATCACTGAAGAGACAGATATCATCTAAGTATGCGATGACATCTGAACGATGAGAAAGAATTCGACGCATCATGCAAACGAAAGTAGCAGGGGCGTTCATAAGACCGAAAGGCATAACATTCCATTGAAATAGACCCCTAGGTGTTGAGAAAGCAGTAAGAGGTTTGGCATGATCTGCTAAAGGCACTTGCCAATAACCTTTAGACAAGTCAAGTTTAGTGAAGAATCTAGAATTAGAAAGTCTAATAAGTAGATCTTCTAGTAAAGGCATAGGTTCAGCATCGAACTTTGTGACTTGATTTAATTTGCGATAATCAACGCAAATTCGTATGTTCTTATCTTTCTTCCGAACAATAACCATGGAAGAAGAATATGGTGAAGTAGACGGTTCAATTATGTTTAATTGAATCATTTCATCCAGTTCCTTTTCCACTTGTGACTGAAAGTGTATAGGGATAGGATAAGGCCTAACCCTAATAGGATTATTGTCGGTAAGAATTATGTCATGTTCTATGACATGCGTGTGACCAGGGATGTCGGTTAGAACATCCTTAAATGTCTGTAACATCGACGAGACTTGACGATGTTCATCAACAGAAAGATTAGGAGAAATGGAGACATCTTTCCAAGATTCAATGGAATGTAGTGGAACCACTGGAAGAGGAAGATCGACATCAGAAAAAACAGATTCCTCATCCTGTATGACAGACAGGGATGAGTAATGACCATGAGGTACAGAAGATTCGTCCGTTGCCTGGAAAATAGGCAGTAAATAGTCTGGACGCTCATGAAATTCCGCCAGCATGTTGATATGGAAAGTTTTATGCTTTCCATCTATATCGACCACATAGTCAACATCGGAAATTCGTGAGACTATTGCATATGGACCTTTCCATGCAATCAGAAGTCTATTTTCCCTACTGGGGAGTAGGACGAATGCTTTGTCACCTGGACAAAGTTGTCGTAGACATCTGTTCTTGTTAGCAAACTGCCTTGCTTTTTCTTTAGCAATTTCTGACGAAGCAGTCGCTAGTTTGCATGCCTCAATGATCTTTTGCCTAAGAGCAATGACATACTCATATGAGGATTGAGTGTCATCACTAATATCATCGGCAGTGATGAGATCGTGTAACAAAGACATAGGGCCGCGCGGACGCGCGCCAAAGACAAGTTCAAAGGGAGAAAATCCTGTGTGTTCGTTTGGGACCTCTCTATAGGCAAAGAGAGCCGCGGGTAAAACCCTGTCCCAATCTTGAGGATGATCTTCAGTTATCTTACCAAGTAAAGTCTTGAGCGTTCTATTCAGACGCTCAACTAACCCATTAGACATAGGATGATAGATGCTACTGAGAGATCTTTTAATGTGTAAGGTAGACATTACTTGAGACATAGTATCAGATATGAGTTGAGTGCCATGGTCTGACAGTATTTCTCTGGGGAACCCCAAGCGAGAAAATATCAGCCAAAGAGCATCTGCGATATCTGTAGTAGATATGCTCTTTAGAGGGATAGCCTCTGGCCAACGTGTGCACATATCGACACATGTAAGGATAAACTGATGTCCTCTGGCCGACTTTATCTTAAAAGGGCCAATAATATCTATGGCCATTTTCTGAAATGGCCGAATAGGGATGTCAGCAGCCTGGATAGGCGCAGCATGTCGTGGTCCTCTAGATTTGACCTCCTGACATACCTGACATGATCGGCAGTATATACGAATGTCCTTGTTAACAAAGGGCCAAAAGAAAGCCGCAAGGACTCTCGACTTTGTACGGGAAAATCCCATGTGTCCAGCACATTGCGAGTCATGAGCATGTTGCAATATTTGCACTCTCATACTCTTGGGAACAAGAATTTGCGAATGTGCTGACGTAGCCGAGTCTTGTACCATACGTACAAGTACGCCGTTTTTCATTGCTATCCAAGATTTTCTTTGTGTATCCTTATTTGGATCACCTTTCTTCGCAAGAATGAAGAATTTTTTTAGCGTAGGATCTTCTTCTTGTAATTTTATGAACGAGTCACGAGAAATAACCAAGGTACTATCTTGGCTATGAACTTCATTATCATTATTCAACGAAGTTTGTGGTGTTTGTAGAGCTTGTGCTCTTGTAACCACTGCATTGGTAGCTTGCATATTATCATCTTCCCAAGCAGCAATCTGCTGTGGGGTACATTCCCTAACTCCGTGGATACGACCAATAATAAGGTCCGCAATAGGATTAGGTAAGAGACAGGCATGCACATCTCCCGTAAAGAAAGGAGTGGCAATGTGAATTACAGCAGTAGGATATTTCTCTAGAGTGCCGCCAAATGTGACACATTTGATAACCTTTCCTGTAGCACAGGATGGTTCTACAAGCGATTGTCTAACACCAATAGTGGTGCATCCGGAATCGAAAAGTAGTGAGACCGGAGTATTATTAACAAGACCCTTATGTAGGATTAGAGAACCTCTCCCGTCATGTGCAACCGAAGCAGGAAGAGCGGGGAGAGGGTGACCACAACTCAAAGTTGATATTGTAGTCGGTTCGAACAGAGTACTGCATTGGGGGCATTTATTTGCCCTCCCAAAGTCAAAAGAAGAACAAGTGACAGCGTCAGAGTTTTTATTATCAGAAACCTGATTACAAGCTCCCTGAGATTCTTGTTGAACAGAGTTAGCCTGCTGATATCTCTTTTTTTTGTATTGAGATCTACCGCGACTACTATTACCTCTGAAGTTATCACTGTTGTTATTATCTCTGTAGTTATTAGTGTCTCTATTATAACTGTTATCCTGTTTTGAACTACAGTTTCCATGATTATTATCATATCCACATTGATGTGAACATCTATTTGTTTGGTTTTGAGGTCTACGCGAGGAAAAGCCTCTGTTACCATATCCACTTCTGAAATGCCTAAAATTATTAGGTTGGAAGTAACGAGGACTGTCAGCTCGTCTCCAATTCTTCGAAGAAGAATCACCCTGAAATTGATTTCCATAATTTTGACCGTAACTACGGTTACTTTTCCTATCAAAATTTTGTTGGAATCTATGACTAGAGTTTTGACCATAAGGTGCTGCCGAAGCAACTGGCAGACCTTCTTTTACTTTAGCGTTACCAATGGTTACGTGAGGATGCGCAGTTATATACTGGCTACAGAAATCTTCCATTTCTTTTATTGTTTTAGGTTTACGTTCATGAAGGAAAGCAAGGAAAGACTCATTGACAGAAGACATGACCTTGTCTCTAAGTATTAAGTCTATAAGTCCTTCATAAGTTTTTTCTATCTTAGACAGCTCCACCCAACGTGAAAAAGTAAGACGTATCTTTGAAATGAATTCAGAGAATTGCATTCCAGTTTCTGGCAACATATTTTTAAATTGAAGACGATAGCCGTCTTCATCAAGTTGGTATTTCTTTAACAATATAGCCCTGACAACATCATAGTTGTTCTTGTCAGGCTCATCTACTATACTTAATATACTCAAAGCATCACCTCTAAGTATCTTGGACAAATGATAAACCTGCAGTGATTTATCTATGTTATGTACTTTACATGAAGTTTCAAATCTGTCCAGATAGAATGTTATATCGTCGATGGAAGCATTGAATGGTGGTAGATTAAGCATGAAAGTGCTTGCATTAGTCTTATCTGAGACCATATTTGCATCATTAGCATTACCCATGTTCATCACCTTTAATTTCTCAACTTCCAAAGCTAAGAGTTTTTCTTCATGCTCCATTTTTGCTTTTCTCTCATCAGACTCTCTTTGTAACTTTTTTTCTTCAGCTTCAGCTTGTTTTTCTAATCTTTTATTTTCAGTCTCTATTTCTAGTCTTTTATTGTCAGCTTCTTTTTCAAGTCTTTTATTTTCAGCTTCTTTTTCAAGTCTTTTATTTTCAGACTCAATCTGTAGTCTCTTCTCTTCAGCTTCTCTTTTTTGTTTTCCATTTCCATTTGGAATCTTTTTTCATCCACCTGCATCTGCAGTTTTAAAGTCTCAGCTTCTATTTTCTTTTGTTCAGTTAGCTCCTTCATTTTCTTTTCCTCCGACTTCAATACCTTGGCATATTGAGAAGTCGCAAATTCTTCTAACTTATCACCAGTCTTCCCAAGCGATTTACCCTGCTCAATAAAGTATTCAACTGTAGACATGTTGTCTAAAATCTGAGTCCACAACCTGAAATAATTAATTACCTTATTTCAAATTTAATTATAGCAAGTCTTAAATGAAGCACTTGCTTACTCACAACACTATATTATTATCCCAATCTTTGTGGGAAACAAGTCTTAAATCAAAGACCTTGTGTATAGACCTTTCTGAAATATCATCAATCAACTCTTGATCATAGGTGCACTTCCCATTCAATAGTGCACAATACTATTCATCATTTATTTATCATCAGTGTAGTAGTAGTGCATCAGTATAATCCATTATCAAATGTGAATTAACTACTATAAGTGAAACCAATGTCTATGTAAACACAATCACAATGTAAACAATAACAATGTAAACAATACGAAAACATTCGCAGAAATCAACAAAAAATAAAGCGAAAAGTAAAGAAATATCACAAAAAATGTGATGATATCTGCGAGAAGATAATACAAATACAAGACACCACAGTGTATAAACAAAAATGGTGTATGAAACTAAACAATAGGAAAGAGTAGGCTAGCAAATACAAACAAATCAAAACAGAACTAAAGAATGCAGAAAAATAACGAAAACAATACTAACACGTGTCATCACAACTAACAAAAAATAGCAACAGAAGTCGCTTTGCAAATTCCAGTATCGGAAATTTGCACACCCTACAGAACACTCTCAATAGAAGACCTCTATGACGTGGTATGATCTATAGGAGTCGCCACCCATCCAGACCCGCAGAAACATAAACATTTAAATATAAATATACAAATAACAAATAAACATATAACATGTAAACAAAAGAATTAGAAATACAGAAGACTCAGTAGAAGTATAAGGGCACAGTTCACGAACAAACAGGCCACTTAACTTATGGAACTCCAATCGTCAGTACAGCAAACAGGATGTAATCAGCATTCTGAGATCAAAGATCCAACGTTGATTGCCATCTGTACTTGCATCAAAACAGCTACGACGATGGTTGAGACTTGAGTTTCCAAACGGTACAGGCAGTGTACAATAAGTGTAGAACTCGTCAGCAATGGAACTTGGCCTTCTCCAAAGCAGAACAGCAACAAATCAATTCTCCCGTATGTAACAAAACTGGGAAATGTCACTTTCTTGACTTGGAACAGCAATTGTTGAAAATTCCAAAAAAAGTTCCTGGGCAACGCCGAGTAATTTCGAAATTCGGCACTTCTGTTTTTGTCTTGTAGATGTTGTCTGTAGACTGTTGTAGAGTGCTGAATGAAGCGGGTAAGGGACCCCGAGTCTACTGGTACCAGGCCGAACCAGATTATGTCTCAAAACGTGATGAGGTGAGGTATCTTTTGTTTCTGGCCACCAATATGTAGAGTGGTAGAATCCACCAGATATATGTAGCGTACCATTTTACCAAATATGTAGAGTGCCTATTTAGAGGTGTGTAACAGTACTCTACTGGATATGTTGATGTGGAGCTATAATGGCCACCAAATGTTGACTACCATTTTTGTTGAACGTTGGTCTGGTTTATGTGTGACATGTTTATGGAGTCAAGTATCAGACATGGACGTCACATCAAATCATAAACGAGTAAAGTCAATAAAATCGTTGAACAGCAAGTGATGTTGTTGGTAACATATAATGTGTACGCCACAATGGCAGGATTCATGTAGTAACATCACAGGTATAATACAATAGTCATAATATCATCGACGTAGTCAATACAGCAGGAACAGCAGACAGCATCAATAATAATGGTACATTATATGCCTTCTTAGGATATCATAAACAGCTGTGCATGTAGTCAGGTGGTAAGCTTTCCCTTTCCATCATAGCTAGTAGATATCAAATGGGAGATTAAATCTAGTCTCCTATATTCGACCTCAACAAGACAGGCATGTCTTTTGAGCGTCACATTATCGTCCTCTATGTTCCTTAAACAACAAAGGTATCAAACCTAGATCCATCAATAAAGTTCAGGAAGCAAATGGTCCTTAGGACAGGCATCAATCGATGCGTGACAATATAAGTGGATCGTGAGCTGAGCAAACTTGTCATATCATAGACTCTTTAATAAGGCAGGCTAGGCAAAAATGTCAACATCACAAGATGGCGATAAAGTTACTCAGAAAAGATTCAATTACCTGTTCATCAGGAATTAAATCACATAAATCACATAGGCCTCCCGGCACTTTGAATAGCATAGAGATATATCATCTCAAAAAAGGAACAACAATGATGAGGACTCCTTCCTGAATAATATAAGCGGAGACGCCAGCCAAAGCTACGTCTCGCTTCACCAGCAATTCTGCCAAGTCTCTCCTGGGCGGAAATCATTCAAACAATGACACAAACTAGGACATGCGCAGAACACGCGAATCGAATACAGCTCAGCTAACTTATGAAACGAAGAATGTTCTACGATGTTCGTCTGAAGATTTCGAACCTTAAAAGGAAATGACATCTTGAAACATTGCGATTTCAACTGTTTCTATGAACTGACGACCTGAGCGCTCCGTATATGGACATGACTCAAAATCGTTCACACAAACTATCGGCAACTATCGTCACACGATTAGACAACTAGTAGAAATAAAAAAGTGACTACAATTACATGAGTTATTTCCCATGCATTAAAAAATAAATACATAGTCGAAAAAACGTTGCAACAATCATCGCAACAATGTCGCTAGAGCATATGATGAATGCTGGAGAGATGGAGCTCTTTACAAGATGAAAAAAAATTGGCATTACGGGTAAAACCTATACGTATCTAGAAAACATTTTACAGGACAGGTATTTTGCTGTACAGGTGAACACCGATAAGTCAGAAATATATGAACAACAGAATGAGATTCCTCAGGGATCAATGATTTCACCTTCAATATTCACAATAGCATTAAATGATTTAGCAGATGAATTTAACGACATTAAGAATGCATTACCACAATTTGCAGATGACTGTGCCATTTGGCGATCTGGAAAAAACCATGTTTACCAAAAACTTCAAAAACAAATTGACAAAGTTTCAGAGTGGATGAAAAGTTCGGGCTTCCAAATTAATGTAAATAAAACAGCTGGTATGATATTCAGCAAAGGAAATAAAAAATTAAAAAATAAAATCAACATAACCATTAAAGGACAGAAAATATGTACCTCCACAATAACTAGATTCCTGGGCATAACTTTAGATAAACAACTAAATTGGAATAAACTTTAGGCAGTCCTTGTTCTGGAACCCCCAGGGCAAGAGAAGCGGAGGTAGACCAAAAAGCACATTCAGAAGAGAGCTGGAAACAGAGGTGAAAATGATGAGGAGAACGTGGAAAGAACTTGAGATGATGGCACGTGACAGGAGGACTTGGCATGTGTTTGTTGAAGGCCTATGCTCCTTTGGGAGTGGAGGGTTATGAATGAATGAATGAATATAGACATTTTAGTAGAAAGCTGAAGGGGACTCCTAAATATGTTAAGGATTGTAAAAGGTAATGGATGGATGGGGCAGCAACAAAATAATGCTTATTGTTCTTTAAGAATTTCATCAGGGGGAAACTAGATTATGTCAGCATAGACTATGCCATGAGAACCATTACAGGCGCATTTAAATCAACATCAGTAGAAGCACTAGAAGTAGCTCTTGCCCCTTGATCTTCATCCATATTTGTTATGAAGTAACTGTGTAATCTCTTACTATTTCTCTGTCTACTGGTGAGAAAGAAGAGAGAGCGGGTGAAAATGAAGAAGAAGAAAAAAAAGCATGAACGTAACCTTTTAAAAAAGGGACCTAAGAGTGAGGAATGTTGTTAGCGACCCATAGCTAGAGTGCTTGCATCAGAGTCAGCGAACCAGAGCTGACCATGACCCTACTTCACCTTCAAAGTGTTGGTCCTGGAAACAGGCTGCATCACTGCAGTTTGGCTGAGTGAGTAGGGATCGAAGAGGGAAGGCTAACCGTCCCAAAAATGCCGTGCTGGAGTCGGATGTGTCGGCCGAAAGGCGCAAATATCGCAGCTTCGCTGTAAATGTACACGACGCAACCAACGTCCTTTTCAGGACGAACGATGAAGAAGAAGAAGTGTCCATTGATTTTCGGGGAACTGCAGATGCCGTTTCCCCTCTAGATAAAATTGATGAACTGATCGACACGATCTATGTCATTAAAATTTACAAGGTGACACATTTAGAAGCAACTGTAAAAACATTAAAGTTATTACAAATTGTATATACTTCAAAATTTAAAGTATTTGATAACAATACATAAATAAATGAAGCGTTCGTGACAAACTTAACAACGCACATTTTATCATAAGACGGAATCTACGTGTTTAAAAAATAATTGATGTAAAAATTTTTTTTTAAACTATTAATTTTTTTCACATATTGTAAGGTAATGAATTGTATCCCTTTAAATAATTTCCCTTATGTTAATCATTCCATTGATTCAATATAATACATGTTGTGCTCCTGTCTGCATGTCATTTCTTCTACTTGATCGTGTAATAAGAGGCATAGGGTGACCAGTTGTTGACTGTTTCGTGGGAACCATACACAAAAGTGATATTGGACAACACTTTTTTCGTTCTTTCTTACTCTTCTGTTTTCAAACTTTCATATTCCTCAGTTTTAATTCTTTCTTACTATTCCGTTTTCATACTTTCTTACTCTCCTATCTTCATTCTTCTTTATTCTTCTGTTTTTATGCTTTCTTACTCTTCTGTTTTCATTCTTTCTTAACTCTTCATATACGTGTCACTTTTGTTGCCACACTTAATTTTTTTTCCAGACAAGCGTATCTTCTCGCAGTTTCTCGTTATTTTGTTCAAAAATTGTATTCTTCTTGTAGTCAGGACCGGATTTAGACATGGTGAGACCGTAAGCTATAGGAGGCTATAGAGGCGCTATTTGGCAATTGGTAACTGAGAATAGGGCCGTGTAACAACTAAATTTGGCAAGAATGTCGCCAAGATGCATAACAAATCCATACGAGGTGGGCGGAAGGGTTGCTCCATTAGAGCTTTAAAAATAAGCCTTCAATTCTTCAGCTTCAATACTTTTCTTAAAGCAAAAAATGCTTCAAATTTGTTCCCAGAGAGTCAAGTAAAAGATAAAAAAAAGGATCAAATTTCACGCCTATTGAGGTATATTGGGAATATGGTGTTAGGCCCATATTTTCTTGACCAATACGCTACTGCGGCACCAGAGCGTCAAGTGACTGAATATTTTTAATCCATAGAAGTAAAATACTCTCGTGAATTTGAAATTGCCAGAAAATGTAATTGCATGGCCAGAGGGTTACGAGCTCAGGCATAAGCTATGGGGCTGACCTGGAAAAAAAACTGGATTTCGTCTTGACGACAGGACTTAAGATTTCGCATGACAAGAAACTGAACACAGAAAATGAAGTAGAATGCTGAGTCCTCCTATCGCGTGCCATCAGCTCAAGGTCATTCCAATTCATCAGGTGGGCCAACAAGGTCAGAGGTTAGAGCCAGAGGCGTCCCTAAAGTATTTAGCACCCGCTGCGGATCATATCTTTGGCTCCCTTCCCCCATAAAGAAAGACACTTACAAGTAATGTTAAGTAGTAAGTACTATCATAATAGTGTCCAATGGCACCCTCATCCTGGCTGTCACCGGGGCGGACCGCCCCCCTCGCACCCCCATTGGCACGCAACTGATAAGCACTACTGGTCTTACAACTTCTATCTATTATAAGCCTACTGACGCTCATGGTTTCCTTCTTTATACTTCATCTCACGCTTTTTGTTGTAAAAATTCCATTCCCATTTCTCAACTTCTACGCTTACGTCGGTTGTCAGGATGACGCTGATTTCCATGAGTGAGCTCAAGAGATGCTTGAGTTTTTTTCGCTGACGTCTTTATCCAGAACATGTTTTATCAGATGCTCTTAATCGCATCACACACGCCACTCGTCAGATGACACTCATTACTAAACCTTCTGCTAAATCTGACAGACTCAAACTTGTTCTAACTTTCCATCCTCCCTGTTTGGCGGTAATAATAATAATAATAATAGCCCCTTCAGTCATAACTGACTATGGGAATGCGCCCCTGAGGTGACAGCCCTGAGCTGGTTTGGCAGTAAAAAGAATTATATTTCGTCATCTTCCTATTTTCAACTCTGATCCTGTTACCAGTGACTGTTTCATTTCCAAAGGGTAATTTTATTATCATAGTCATTTACATGTGAATATAGGAATCTTATTTATGCCATTATCTGTAAAAGATGCAACATTACTGTCGTAGATTTTTGATAGGAGAATTAAGACTTGGGTTGATCCCTTCTGAATAGATTAGAACAGGTGATAGACACAGTGAGAGTTAGTAAAAGAAATAGATTCCACGAGTGAGATGATAGAATGTGATATAGAGGCTGTCTCTGAAAGCGAAAAAATTCTTCTCTCTCTCACCTATCTTCTACGACAGCTTTACAGCGTCAGACAGTCTAAACACATATATATATATATTACCTATATTTCTATCTACTCACGGGCACGCACATATACGTGACGACAGTTAAACACACAGACGTGGGAAACCTATAACAATACTTATATAAATATTCTAGAACGAGCTGACCAACACGCTGATTAATTCCAAGGGAAATTTTAATTATCATTTAAAATTTCTTCACAACACATAGAATTTACATCAAAACATATACAATTAGTCATAAAATATCAAGAGAATGCTACAAGGATGATAGCCCCGTTATGATATTAACTCTAGGTTTAGCCCACAGCCCCGTTATGAGACAGATGATGGCCCAAAGAGTCATAAATACATATGATTAGGGTCTAATATTGTCCTTCAAAAGGAACAATTTAATCAAGCAGCCAATCTTCCGTAAGGAGGTAATAAAGTGGATGAATCAATAGTTATAAAAAAAAAACTCACTCACTCCCCTTTCACTCGGTTCTTTCATCAGGGTACCCTGGCACAGTGCTTACCTAAAAAAACTTGATGTTGTTCACCGTCTGGCGCAACCTTAGGACACTTCTCTACAGTGAATCTGTATTCTTTGGATAAAGCGAATCCCAGCTCTACAATTACCGGTTTCTTCCACTGTTTTCGGGGAGCGTTCATTTCACCAGTTAATTTTTTAGATTACTGTTCATGTCACTTAGATCGGTTAGGGTAAGCAAGTTTGAACGGGCACACAGAGTCAAAACACGAGGGTTTCCTTCATTTGGGAAAAGCTGACCAGTGGACAACTTCCTTTAACAGATAGTCTTGGTTCACTATACACTCTTTCAATACTTGTCGGAAATATTAATGTTATTTCTTGTAATTATTCTCGCCGCCCGGCAGCATGTATATTTGAGTTTATTGTGAAGAAATAAAGTCTGGCTCAAAGGCCCAGTATAAACATTTAGTCTTTAGAAAACCGTTAGTGGGATTGGTATTACTGTCTATCTCTGATGGCACATGCACTGTCAGACCAGTGTTACTTGAAACAACCCACGTGGTTAAAGATAGGAAATGTCTATTCTTCTCACAAGTATGTCTCTTTACTGCTAAACGCCGGCAAGTTTGAATCACCCCAGTATTCACTGCATAAAATGGAAAAAGCACATATAAAATAATTATACATACTATGTATAAGGATATAACTTATATTTTAAACTGCAAGCGTAGAGCTTATCATTTAACACTTCCCGTGAAATAAGTTATATTATAAAATCAATCATCATGAATTTGAAATACATATAAATATATTTCGTCAACACTCATGAGACATCTAGCAGTTATAAGTTAGTTTAGAAAATGTATCTCGCCTGAGTATTAGCAGTTAAATGGAATTATTTTTATTAGCCGAATGGGTTTAGCTAGAAATTTATAATTTATCTTGCTTTCCACTGTAACTCGTCGACTAAAGAATATAACAAACTATTAAAATAATCACTCTGCACACAGAACTAGTTTAAAATGAAATAGGCGATTAAACACTTTATCACTTCACAAAATACTACAGATTTATTATATATAATATTTACCTCACGCAGAACTACAGACTAAACCATGAACTAGAATACTGTAATCTAATGGTAATCTAGAACTGGGCAAAATGTTGCCAAGCAACTCAGACTTCGCCAAAACACAGATATTTGATCTAGCACAGTGATCTGTCTACTGCGAATTTAAGAGTCAGAATGAAATTAAAGTTTAACATTCTGGTTATATCTATCAAACAGACAAAGAGGTGAACGTTTATTTCGTAGAACGAAATGCTCTCCCCTTTCCGGCTTTATCGATACGTTTAACACCTAAACGCATGTCGTAACTGCCACCTACTGACCGAGATGTACGCGTGTAAGTTGCAAATCTCAGACACCCCGTCTGCAGTGCGGAGCGCAATTTCACACTTCGCCGGACTATCCCGACGAAAACTCACGCAGTTGCTGCAAAAGGTAGACAATCCGTCTGCCTGCCATGTCCGACGGAGCGAATTCTCACACTCCAGGCCCAGAAATCTGGTCAGGCAGCGCTCTGACCGGGGAAACTGCAGACGTTCTGTCTGGCGAGAACCGTATATTCACAGCTATCGTTCGACCCGCAGAGACTGACATCTACGTAATACCATCACTAGTGCGATTCTCAGTTTTGAGAACAGAAACAGGTATACGTTAAGAATGGGGAAGAAAATATTTTTCGCAAACGAATGGATGCGAAAAGTACAGTAAAGAAAGTAAAAAGGATAACAAAAATAAAGGATACGGGTGAAAGAAGAAAGAAGAGGATGTAGGCAATTTATGATCAATAACCTCTGTGACAGAACGTCCCCCCTTTAAGATATGGAAGCACTCCATGTCTACGTTATGGGAATAAATTTCCTATATCCGTAGCTTCAGGGTGTCTGTCTTCTTCCATCTCATCTCCCCCCCCCCCCTCCATTTCTGTGCAAGACCTACTCATGAAGTCTGCTCCCAAAGTTTCCTTCCTCTGGAATGTCTCCCATGCGCGCTTGAAAGAGCGTCGCCACTTCTGACATTTTTCAAAGATTTACTGTGATTGCAGTGGAATTTCCCTGCCACTATCGTCATCTTCGTCAGTTTTGGCGATCGTCAGGAGATGGTCGGAAGTTGGCACAGGTCTTTCCAAGTATCTCTTTAAGAGATTTAAATGGAAAACCTTTTCCTTTCCTTGAATAGATATCTGGTAGTTAGCCTTAGAAATCTTTTTCAGGACGGTAAACGGCCCTTGCCATCCGATCCTCAGTTGGTTGTTCTCGGTAGGGAGTAACACCAAAACTTTCTCTCCTACTTCTAATTCTCTCTCTTTCGCGACTTTCCTGTATCGGTTAGCGTGCTTTGTGCGTGCTCGCTTAAAGTTAGTCGTTGCTAGGTCCCATCCTAGTTTCAACCTTCCTTTTAAATCCGATACGTATTTACTGGCTGAGACAACTGTCTCATCAGCCTTCTGGTCTGTCAGCGACCAAAGTAAGGCTTCAAGCTGGCCCTTAATGGGTCTGCCGAATAAAAGCGTAGCTGGCGGAAATCCTGTGGAAGTATGAGGAGATTCTCTGTAGCCAAATAAAGCTGCATGAATACAAAGATCACAATCTTCAGGTTTCACTTCTGCCAGTTTACTTAGCATCATGTTGAGGTTTCCATTAACACGTTCCACGAGCCCATTTCCGGCCGGAGTATAAGGCTTTGTGTAGATGTGTTTGGTCCTCAAGATCTTCACGATCTTATCCATCAACAGGTTTCGGTGTGGGGATCCGTTATCCGTCAACACTTGTTGAGGGAATCCCAACCGAGTGAAAATCTGCACGAGGGCTTCTGCGACATGCTTGGCATCTGCGCATGTTAGCGGGATAGCTTCTGCCCATAAAGTGCATGTATCGACTAAGGTCAGGATAAACCTGTTCCTTCTTTTAGTCCTTTCGAAAGGCCCTAAAATATCGATCACAACCCGTTCGAATGGTGTTCCCACTATTGGCATTTCACCCAAAGAGACTGGGGGTGCCCGTTGCTTGGGTGGCACACGTTGGCACTGGGCACAGGATTTGACATATCTGATAATATCAGTATTTACTCCTGGCCACCAATAATGAGTGGTTATCCGTTGGTTTGTGGCGTTCTGTCCCATATGTCCACTGAAGGGAAGAGAGTGCCCCATTTCTAGGATTTGGCTTCTGTACTGTTTCGGTACTAGGAGCTGGTTGTAACCTTGGTCAGGCTTGCCCGTTCTGCGATAAAGTACGCCATCCTTAGAAAAAATGTCCCCGTGCTGTCTGGGTTCCTTAGCCATTGGCAGTTTCCTAAAGCAGGGTGCCAAAGTAGGGTCCTTGTATTGCGCTTCTTTAAGTTCCACAGGTAACAAATTAGGCGCAGGCTCCCGTTCCTTCTTGGTTTGTCCTCTTGTAGTTACTGCTGCCACAATCGGCTCTTCCGGTTTCCCAATACACACGTATCTCCCGCCAAGTATGACTGGGTAGATGGGATCATCCATAACAGCCGCTTTGATCACACCTCTGACAAAATCAGAGTGGATCTCCACCAATGCAATGGGAAGCGCTGTAGATGCATCACTCTTACGAACTCCACAAAGTTGGACGGTCTCTGCTGTCTCTTGACCGGGTTTGACCAGGTTTCTGGCAACAATGCAATCATAAGAAAGCCCCGTGTCAAATAAACAAGAAGTTTGAGAACCGTTCAATGTAACAGTACCTCGCGTTGAGGGTGTATCCCCAACAGGTTGGGAATCACTGTCAATAATTCCGCCTTGCGAGACTGTTAGCAAGCATCCGATGCGTTTAGGCTCGGTGTGCTCACTCTGATCATATGTCCCGTGCTCAGGGGTTTTCCCTTTGCCACCTTGTACTTTCTGGCTGCGCTGCCATGTAGGGCGGTCGGGTTGATCAGACTGTTTGGGGTGGTTGGGGTACTTGTTCTTGTAGAACTTGGTCTTTTCAGGAGGGGGGGTTTTGAGGTCCAGTTTCTCTGTGGTTATTCTGATTAGAAGCATTAGAAGCCTGAGAAGCTTGGTCAAGATTATTTTTCCGAAAATGCTCTTCTGTCGGTTTTCGTTTTATGGCCGGTAGTTCAGCCAGCGCATTGTGATATCGCTCAGACTTTTGCAAAAGGTCTTCAAGCTTTTCTGCACCCTGCTCGGCAAGAAATCTCCGAGTATCCGCAGACAAAGTGTTCTTTATTTGTTCTGTTAGAACAAATTCCTCAAGACCTTCATAGGTAGAGGGGAGCTGTGAAAGCTCAAGGCACTTTGACAAGTATCCCTTTAAACGAGATGAGAACTGCTGAAAAGTTTCAGCGCTCTCCTTCCTGCTGTTGCGAAACAGTTGCAAAAACTTTCGCGCATTCATTTTGAAGCGCTCAAGCAAAGCTTTCTTCAACAAGTCGTAGTCGTCTTGTTGGCTACTTTCCAGCTTAGAATAAACATCATAAGCAGAACCTTTTAGGGCCTGGGAAAGTTTCATGTTCCAACGCGACCTCTCTAAACCGTACAGAGTTGCAATTTTCTCAAATTTTTCTAGATACGTGTCAATCTTCTCATTAGGACAAGGGAAAGATTCTAGCGGAAAAGACATAGCAGTGAGATGAGTAGATTGAGTGTTAGGAGGATCAGTTAAGGAAGAATGAGGAGAAGACTCTCCATTGCTGGAGGTAGAGGCAGCACCACGACTTTGGAATTCTAGAGTTTTAAGAGCCAACTCATGCTGTCTCTCTTCGCTCTCCTTCTCATGCTGTCTCTCCCTCTCCTTCTCTCTTTCCTCATGCTGTCTCTCCTTCTCCCTTTCGTTCGCCCTGCGAATTTCCATTTCTTCCTCAGTCTTCTTCTGCTGTAATAGGCGGTCTTCCGCTTCTTTCCTTTTGGCTTCTTCTTTTTCCTCTTTTTCTTCAGCTGCTTTCCTCTCCGCATCATATCTCTCAAGTTCGTCTCCGACAAACGCTTTCGCTTCCTCTCCTTCCAGTCCCTCGTCTCTCGCTTCGTCCTTGAAGAGTTGTCTAAGCTTTGCCCTCTCGGCCATATTATGTCAGTGACTGAGACTAGTGGAGAAAGAAAATAGGAAAAAGGATACACTGGTTCCTTCCACTTACGAGAAAATACCAAATAAAAGATGATATGCTTAACCCTGGGATACCTCCTCCAAAATAAAATTTAACTATCGCTGCTATTAATCGGCAATAAAGCACCTAATGCAAACACGACTACGCCAACTAAATGGTAGTTAAGATTACTTCTGAAAAATAAGTTGCTACAGTGGAAAACACAATGATTATAGCAAAAATTTCGGAGAAAGAAAAAAAAAACTCCCATTAATTTTTAATCCACTATCAAGTTTACCCCTGAAGACAGTTAGGGTGAGGGAGGCAATTAATCTGGACAAATAGTCCGAAACGCACTCCTTAACTTAGTTCAAACACCTTCCTGCTTCAGAACCCTTGTGAATGTTATACACTCACAAAACTTTACCAGCGTTTAGTATTACAAAATCATTAATTAACATGTATTCCGACAAAATCAACCTGTAAACCAAATGTATAATGCTTCTTAATGCTGTGGAAAACAATTTTTAGTCGTGTGGTCAGCACGCCCATAAACAGATCGTTAGTCTAGGGGATAAATTATTTAAAGATATAACAACTCACAAGACATCACACTCTTATTCTATATCATAATAAAGAATCTACAGACGAGCTGATATTTGTCGTCTCGTCTTCCTATTCTAAGTTCAAAATCCTGATAGCCGAGTCCACATTTATCGTATCGTCTTAGGATTTTGGGTTCAATTCCCGGTAACGAGCAACCATTTGTCGTAGATTTTTGATAGGAGAATTAAGACTTGGGTTGGTCCCTTCTGAATAGATTAGAACAGGTGATAGACACAGTGAGAGTTAGTAAAAGAAATAGATTCCACGAGTGAGATGATAGAATGTGATATAGAGGCTGTCTCTGAAAGCGAAAAAATTCTTCTCTCTCTCACCTATCTTCTACGACAGCTTTACAGCGTCAGACAGTCTAAACACATATATATAGTTTACTTATATTTCTATCTACTCATGGGCACGCACATACACGTGACGACAGTTAAACACACAGACGTGGGAAACCTATAACAATACTTATATAAATATTCTAGAACGAGCTGGCCAACACGCTGATTAATTCCAAGGGAAATTTTAATTATCATTTAAAATTTCTTCACAACACATAGAATTTACATCAAAACATATACTATTAGTCATAAAATATCAAGAGAATGCTACAAGGATGATAGCCCCGTTATGATATTAACTCTAGGTTTAGCCCACAGCCCCGTTATGAGACAGATGATGGCCTAAAGAGTCATAAATACATATGATTAGGGTCTAATATTGTCCTTCAAAAGGAACAATTTAATCAAGCAGCCAATCTTCCGTAAGGAGATTTGTTGCGCACATATTCTTTTGTGTGTCGCACAGATTACGCATACAAATGAAAAATGTATTTATTTGTCTGATAAAAATATGTTTATCTTTGAATTCACGATTTTCAGTCTAGAGGGACAGAACTCAGATTAGGCGATGTGTATTCATTTTGTGAGTTATCGGTTCTTGTATCTTTGCTGAATATCGAATGGCGTAGAAATCTAGGTTTATAGCGATCTATTCTTTGTTTGGTTAGAAATAGATTGTTCTTGCTTCAGAATATCTATGACCCGAATCTATGTGTAGTTCTTGTCTAGGTAGGACGAGTATGTCTTTTATCTTAATATCTTTGTATGTCTAAGTCGAACTATATCTTTGGTGTCGAACTTGGGGTCATAGGTTGTTCGGCGGATGTGTCGCTAAGAAGGGAGGTGAGAAGGTTCCGCCCTGTTGGACCGAGATGAAGGCGGTCTGAAGATTTGTCTTGAGCTCTGTGATTCCTTTTGGGGAAAGGAGATTGTTTATCTCTATGATTGAATTATCAGAGATTCTTCCCCAGTGTTGATTCTTGACGCCAGGGATTGGCGTGCGTTATTCGCGTTATTGGCTGTTGTGTTTTTCCTGAGAAATAAGGTAAAACAGACATATTGAACCTTTCGTCATATTCAGCTAGGTCGACATGCTATCGTCTGCACAGGCGTTTGATTAGCGATGTTAAGACGACATATTTGCTAGCAGATATATATATATATATATATATATATATATATATATATATATATATATATATATATATATATATATATATATATATATATATACATTTTATGTCGCAACATGATTGAACAGGATATGCAGAGTCTAATTTACATATATTTATGAAAGGAACAGAGCCTATGATCATGCTTCGTCATTATCTTTGTTGTGAGTGAAAGTCAAAGATGGAGCCATCTTTGGACTCCAAGTTTCAATCTTATAAAATCATCGATCGAGAACAGGAATGTCCTTAATATCAGACGATGATATCGAGATCTGCATACTATTATATGAAAACCCACTACTGGTGGTTTGACATTGTATTCATAAATTCATTTACTGAATTTTCGGCCTGAAAGACTTAGACGAGGTTCTTACAGGGAACCATGAGTAAACATTGGTTCTTAACTGACGCGATTTGTCAGTAAGGCCTGAGATTATACATATGTGCTGAAATACTGAGTGCTTGTCTGCTGACATTACATTGAACTGTTATAGAACATGAATGCCCAGGTGATAGTGCATTGCATTGATCAATATTATGATGATTTATGCCAACCTGTCTGATGTTTCCTGTTCCTGTGTCGTCGAAATGTGTGTCCATTAAATGCAAGAAAACGTAAACAGTAGTTCGTCTCACACTTCATGCCACGAGTGAGTGAGATTGCAATATTGTCAACTCTCAGAACATTTTCCAGCATTCGCGTACTGTATGTATCCTTACTCCAAAACAATACACCACTGCTTAGGTCGAATTGACCTGTGTTTGTCTTCAATGTGACAACACCCCTTCGAATACGATTGTAACCATACAACCAACACTGGTGACCGAAGGTTAGACTTTATCAACACTGATCTTTACCAAGTGGAAAAGAGAGCTTGTGTAACAGGGTAGACTATTAAGTAGCTACAACTGTTAGCCTTATAGTAAAGTATTTTATGAATGACTAGTTAGATAAATAAACCACTAATCAAGAATCAATGACATCATCAGTCATGACACACATGAACCCATGATGTCATCAAACCTTGTGTGGCCTACATACAAGTCAGACCGGAAAACATTTAGATTAGAGAGAACTTTAAACAATGGTTGGTCATCATCACATAGAAATAATAATTTTAGACTAGAGGATTCGTAGCTAGTTAGGTTAAAGATTATTTCAACAGTCCACTAGCCCCCAAGACCAATCATTAGAAAGTTTCCGGTCTTAACTCCAATGAGAAATACTTTCTCTGGCGAGCCATAGCACCAGACAAGTATAAAGACTGATGCATCTTAGTAACCAGTCAGAGCTTGAGACAGTTATCTCAAAGCTAGAGTCAGACCATCATAGGGCGTTCTTTAGTTTAGGTTTGGAGCAACTTGGCGCTACGACTACTATTGAACAAAAGCCCTTGACTCCTACGTTTTGCTGTTCTTTCCCGGACATTAGTGTTAGTTTAGCTGTTAGCTAGGCTAATCTTGTGACTTTTGTTTGTGCTAATTTGGTTTTATAACCAAGAGGTAAGAAAAAATGTCAGCACCTATTGTGCCAGTTATTGAAATAAATACAGATAAAGATTTGGAAGGAGGAGTCCTTCACAAACCAGGGACACTGATAATTACTGTTACCGGCCCACAGGCCAATAGAGCATCTTATTCGTTGTTAGCGAGTATCCTGGCAGGGCCTGCAGGAGTGGGACTGAGTGGCATTGCCACACTATACAGGTTTTCTGGACCCTTTAGGTGGTACGCCACTTTAACTGCGGCAGCGCAGATCAAGCACTATCAAGGCCTACATGGCAAAAAGCTAGAGTGGTCCAATCCACAGATGACCGTGCATATCGAGCACCTGGACAAAGAAACGTCCAAGGGTATCCTGCACTGGATACCGCCAACAATGAAAGCAGAGGCGGTGAGGAGGATCGCTGCGGAAGTGACCGGAGAGAGGAATGCTGAAGTCAGCAGAATTAAGACGGCATACGACATGTGGAACTTTTCCTACAGGCCGTCCAAACAACAGGTACCGCACTTCGCGCACTTGAAGATGACGGATGACAGAATACAGCGAGTGTGGGTGGCCCTGCCCGGGCGCAAAATTCAATGTGCGATATGTGGGCTTGATACGCACTGGGTCAGCCAGTGCCCAAAGAAGCGGGCGGCCCCCACTCAAGCCAAACAAACAAGAGAAGATGAGGCAGTGGCAGACAAAACTCCAGCGGAGCAAAGTAGGGCAACTGACTCCCCCGCCCCAGAAAATACTGAATCGGAGTCTGAAAGTGAGAAGAACACAGAGGCAGAATTTACAGATGTGCTGTCTAGAAGGAATGCGAAGAACAGGAAGAGGATGCTATTGCAGGCAACAAGGGCTGTAAAGACGAAGGAGGTGAGGTTAAACTCCCCCAGCAAAAAAACCTTGCCCCCATCGCCTAAGGCGCCGACATCAGAACCCTCCCCCAGGAGCGTGTCAACACCACCAATTGATGAGCCGAAGCAAACTGAGTCCGAAGATAAAGAGTACCCCGATATGACAGAGGCGTATCAGATGGAGGAAGAGGCGACGCTAGAAGAACCCCAACTCACCTGGGCGAGCATGACAGAAGACATTGACTTGATGATGCCACAAGCCAGTATATTTATAGACGGGCAGGAGTTTGAACCAGTAAACGCATGAGCTTACACCCACGAGTCTTTTTTCCCTGCGCTGGGACCCAGCGTAAGATGTCCAGCGTCAAGCGAGCAAGAGGTGTGTGCTCCAGATGGCAGATGACAAATGGTGCATGTGAGGTCAAGATGCATCCCGTGGTCACCCCCCCCCCCCTGTGAGTGTACTGACGTGGTGGACAAAAATATACCAATGCGTGGGAGAATGCACTCTTTCCAGTCGGCAAGAAAGAAATTCGCAAAAAGCAATGTAATTTTAAAAGTAAATGATATAAATAACTATAGTTTAGGTGCTTTTTTACAGTGTATTTTAAGAGTTGTGTTGATTGTAAATAGTTTTTTGCTGTTTAGTTTTTACATAACACGGCACACACATCTACACTTTCAAAATGCGCACAGATTTAATTAGGCAACCAACCCTCCCCCCTGTCAGGGCGAGAGGGACTGACAACGCAGCGTTGCCTGCGTTGGGCCCTAATCAGCAGGGCACAACGACCTTTAGCCAGCGACCAGTCACTAATGTGAGGAGTAGTCATTTTACAGACAACGGTCAGCCCTTATGCACCGCTTTGTCAAGAAGTGCAAACATGAATGTGTTGAGTGGTTTAGTAATGACAGATAACGGTCAGCCCTTATGCACCGCTCTGTCGAGTAAACTACGTGGAACAGGTACACCCATTACAACATGTGATAAATCTTTAGATAGTACTTTGCTACCGAGTAATTCATCTATGGCATGTAGCCAGCCCCAGACCACTACATTGCCTTGTAGTTTAGATATAGCAAGTGGCCACTCTGCCACTTTGCCAGGTAGACAGTTTGCAACAAGTGCCAACCCTCAGATACCACTTTGTCAAGCAGCCTAGTTCTAATATCCCTCAATATCAATGGTTTGAGGAATAGGCTGGAGCACATTATCAAACTGATTAAAAAAGATAAACCTGATTTTTTGTTCTTGCAACAGACAGGGGTTACGTCCGACCTTTCTGCCAGTCGGACTCTAACTAGATTAGGACTTAAACATGGCTGGTTCGCCCTAGGCCCCAGGCATAGTAGTGTCGCCATCTTACAAATTAACGAAGATTGGGACACGGTACATTATAGAACTGACAATGGTGGCAGAATTGTCATTATACAAATACAAAACAAACACAACAAACAGGACACGCACACGCTCATTAATATATACGCACCCGCAATATATACTGACCAACCTAAATTTTACGACGGACTGCACGACACTATAGATAGGTACTATAAAGGAACTAAAATAGTGTTAGTGGGAGATTTTAACTGTGTTTTGGCTAGTTTAGACAGTAATTCCCGGGGCCCCGTATCTCAGATAAAGAAAATTCAAATACCCCTATCAATACGACACTTACAACCCATTCTTGACAAACATGACCTAGTAGACGTTTACAGAAAACTACAACCGAACACACAAGCTTTCACATTTCAAGACAAGACAAACCCATATTTTAGACAGGCCTCAAGACTGGACAGGTTCTACGCATCCAATAATTACAATATACACAAAACTTACCATATAAAAAACACGCTTAAATTTACAGATCACCAAGCAGTATACACAGTTTTAAGTACGGGACACACATTTACAAAATTAAAGAGATCCCCGCATTGGAAATTCAACAATAACTTGCTAACGAATACCTTCTTCACAGATAAAATGACACAACTCATTCAGGGCTACACACAGGATATCCCTAATAACAACATTGCAGAATATTGGGACCTGCTAAAAAACACAATAAGGGACAAAACACAGACTTTAGCAACAACAATACACAGGGCTTTTAAGAGGGAACAAAATATATTGGAAGACGCAATAAGTTTAACTAAACAGATAGACAAATCTAACCCACACATTCATACTTTAGAAGGGCAGTTAGACCTGTACAAACAACACACATACCAAGGAGCTCTCCTTAGGTCAAAATTAAATACTATTACACAAGAAACACCCAGCAGACAGTATTTAGCGATTGAACAAAATGTACAGCACAGTAGGCAGATTCAAGAAATAATTGACATGAATGGGAAACAACAGACAGAAGACATTAATATTAGACACGCTTTTTTTGAATATTACACAAAATTATACGCTAAAGAACCAACTAACGTAAACATACAGGAGAAATTTCTACACTACACAAAACGTTTAAGTGATGATGAGAGCAAGAAATTAGACGAAACTTTAACTTTAGAAAACTTAAGGGAAGCGATCAGTACTTTCCAGAAAAATAAATCGCCCGGCCCAGATGGGTTAACGGCAGAATTTTACCTTTTCTTTTTCCCAATTTTAGGCCCTCTTTTAATTAAAGTGTTTGAAGAAGCCTACCAGAAAGGAGAGCTTCCGAATAGTTCAAATGAATCTTTTATCACCTTAATACCTAAAGATAATGCTGACAGAAAGTCAATCAAAAATTACAGGCCTATTTCGCTTTTAAACACTGATTATAAAATCTTGGCCAAAGCTTTCACTCTGAAACTTAAATTATTCATGCAGAACTTGATACACGCTGACCAACAATGCAGTGTACATGGTAGGAACATTTGTAGACATACACACTTCATAAGAGATTTGATTACATACACGCACGATAGACAGTGTCAAAGTGCAATACTATCATTAGATCAGGAAAAAGCCTTTGACAGAGTATCACATTCCTTCCTACATAAAACTTTACAAGCAAACAACATAGGTGGATACTTTAGAACATGGATAGAAATATTATATAAAAAACCCCATAGTAAAATTTTGATTAATCATAGTTTAACCGACCCAATTAAGCTGACAAGATCAGTGAGACAGGGTTGCCCTTTGTCTCCTCTGTTATATGTAATAACATTAGAACCAGTGCTGGAAAAAATAAGACAAGATGTAAACATCACGGGGACTTTTATACCCGGGAAAGGGGAAAGAAAATCATTAGCGTATGCTGATGATACTGTATTCCTTCCAGCAACTGTGGATTCCATAAGAAAGATATTAGAAACCTTTACAGAGTTTGGATACGCTAACGAATCCAAACTAAATATTCAAAAATCTAGTTTAATGGGATTAGGTAAATGGGCAAATAAAACAGATTTCCCTTTTCAGTTAACGCAAGTTAACAGAATCAAAATTTATGGAATAAACTATTCTTGTAACCCCCATGACCCCAATACAGAGACATGGGTAAAGTTAGTAGATAAAATTCAAAACATGTTAGAGAAATATAAATACAAGACAGCTACCATTTTTGGGAGAAGTATCATAGTGAACTGTTTCATTATGCCTAAAATTATATATACAGCTAATATTCAAATCATACCAAAATCAATTGTAACTAAATTTAATGTACTGATTAGGAATTTCATTTTTAGGGGCACTTTCAAAAGTATTAAACACGTAACCCTAATACAACCTAAGCACAAGGGGGGGGGGGGGGGAGGTTCTGCAAGATATCACCACTAAAATTAAAGCCCTAAGGATTAAATATATAGGAGAGGTAATTAAGAACCCAAGTTTGTCCCCCTTAGCACACTATTATATTGGACTTAGAATACTCAAACTATGTAAACCAGACAATAAACAACCCCATCTTTTTGGTACCCCACCACTCTTCTACAGAATATGTTTACAAAACTTAAAAGGGAACGAACAATTAGTTAAACAAGACACTAAACTTATATACAAACTCCTGGTAGGGGCACAAGAATCCTTTTTAGGCACACGGATAAAACGAGGATACAACCTTTTCATAACAGACTACACACAAAGCTTCACAAACATTCATGCAATAGACGTCAAGCCACAAGCCAAACAAGTTACATTCAGGTTACTGTACGGTTTAACACCTATCATGAGCAAGCATTCAGCAATGAAAGCAGGCAAGGCGCCACCAAGGTGTAAACTGTGTAGTAACAATGCAATAGAAACAGAAGACCACTTGTTTTACACATGTAGAACAGTGGTTCATACAATAAACAAACTAAGAACACTAATAACTTCCAAAACACCGCATTCACTCAACATGTACCAAGTAGTCATGTTGAATATTTTACCTACGTTACCGAGACAGACAGAACTTAAACTTTTAACTTTATTAGCAGAATTTAGATACTTAGTGTGGATATGTAGAAATAGGGCAGTACATGACGGCATACATTACGACAGTAGAATATTTTCACAGATATACGAACAAATAACACAAAGCATAACAGAACAACTTTAAAAATATTTCTTGTTGTGGAACTTCTTTAAATACTTTGTTGTTTGACTATACAATGTAAAGCAAGTAGCTTTATTTATAAATTCATTCATTCATAACCCTCCACTCCCAAAGGAGCATAGGCCTTCAACAAACACATGCCAAGTCCTCCTGTCACGTGCCATCATCTCAAGTTCTTTCCATGTTCTCCTCATCATTTTCACCTCTGTTTCCAACTCTCTTCTCCATGTACTTCTTGGTCTTCCTCTGCCTCTCTTGCCCTGGGGGTTCCAGAACAAGGACTGCCTTGTAATTCTATCAACAGGTTTCCTCAGTGTGTGTCCTATCAATCGCCATCGTCTTCTTCTCATTTGCTTGTTCCACTGGCACTTGTCTAGTTCTTGTCATCAGTTCCACGTTGGTAACCTTGTCATACCATTTTAATCCCTCTATTCTACGCAAGCACCCATTTATGAAAGTCTGTAGCTTTTTGGTTGTTGTCTTTTTTGTTCTCCATGTCTCTGAGCCATACAATAGGACTGACTTCACATTTGAGTTGAAGATTCTTATTTTCGTGTTGGATCCTATTTCTCTTGATCTCCATATATTTCCCAATGCAATGAAAGCTCCTCTTGCCTTTTGTATTCTTATTTTGATATCGTTGTCTGTCCCTCCAACTTTGTCTATATTACTGCCAAGATATGTGTATGATTCTACATCTTGTATTGGTGTTTCTTCAAGTTCAACCCTGTTATCATTACCTGCATTTATTCGCATTATTTTTGTCTTTTCCCTGTGTATTTTCAGACCCAATTGCTGTGACCTCTCATCGAGTGTTTTCAATTTGTCCTGCATCTGATTACGGCTATGGGACAGAAGAGCCAAGTCATCAGCAAAATCCAGATCATCCAACTGCTTAGTCAGAGTCCACTGGATTCCATTTCTGTTGTGTGTTGCCGATGATCTCATAACCCAATCTATTGCCAGCAAGAAAAGAAATGGAGACAAGAGGCATCCCTGTCGCACTCCTGTTCTTATCCCAAACGGTTCTGTAAGCTGTCCTTCGTGAAGAACTCTGCATGTCATGTCTTCATATGTTTTCTTTATTAAATTAATGATCTTCAGGGGAACTCCATAATGCCTCAACAATTTCCAAAGTGATTCTCTGTCTACACTGTCAAATGCCTTTTCGTAGTCCACAAATCCGATGTATAGTGGTGAATTCCATTCCAGACTTTGTTCAACTATTATTCTCAAAGTGGCTATCTGGTCTGTACATGATCTGTTTTGTCGAAAACCTGCTTGTTCATCTCTCAGTTTCTTGTCTATGGACTCTTTTAATCTCTCAAGGATAATCCTGTTTAATACTTTTCCTGGCACTGATAGTAACATTATTCCTCTATAATTTGTGCACTCTTGTAAATTTCCCTTCTTAGGCAACTTAACCAGATATCCTTCCTTCCATTCTGCTGGTATCTCTTTCTTTTCCCAGACTTTACCAAGTAATTTATATAACATCTCTGTAGCCGTGTCGATATCTGCTTTGATGGCCTCTGCTGGAATGCCATCAGGTCCAGACGCTTTTCCATCTCTTAGAAGCTTTATGGCTTTCTTTATTTCTTCCTTCGTTGGTCTTTCACCGTTAATTTGTAGCTCTTCTTCTGCTGGCTGGATGTCCGGCGGGTTTTGTGGAGCTGGTCTATTGAGAAGGTCCCCAAAATATTCTGTCCACCTCTTCATTTGCTCTTGTATATTGCTGAGCAGTTTCCCATTCTTGTCTTTTATGAGGCAACTTGTTTGCTTGTATTTCCCTGTTAGCTTCTTTGTGCTGCTATACAGTTCTCTCATATTTCCTTTGGCTGCAGCATCTTCTGCCTCTCTTGCCAACTCCTCAATATACTTCCTCTTGTCTCTTTTGATACTTCTTTTTACTTCTTTGTTTGCTTCTGTGTACACTTCTTGAGCCTTGGCTTTGGAACTTCTGGTTTTGCTTGTGTTTAACTCTGCTTTCTTGTTTTTTCTGTCTTTTATCTTATTGATGGTTTCTGTTGTTATCCATGCTTTTTGTTGTCTTTCCCTTTTCCCCAGTATTTCTTCACATGTCTCCTTCCATACAGTTTTGACCTGCTGCCAATAGTCTTCTGTATTCTCTACATCTTCCAGCTGTTGGAGCACTTGGAATTTGTTGGATACTGTGACCGCAAATTTGTCTCTTGTTTCTTGATTTCTTAGCTGTCCTACATTATACCGTTGTCTATAATTTTGCATTGTTGCATATCTCTTGAGTTTCATTTTTACTTTGGCTATCAGAAGATGGTGATCTGATGCCACATCTGCTTCTCTATATACCTTTACATCCTGCAATGATGATCTAAACTTCTTGTTTATGCATATATGATCAATCTGATTTTCTGTTCTATGGTCTGGTGATATCCATGTTGCCTTGTGTATTCTCTTATGTGGAAACATGCTTCCTCCTATAGCCAGTTGATTTGAAGCACAGAAGTTTGCGAATAGTTCTCCATTTTCATTCATTACTCCTAGCCCATGTTTTCCCATGACTTCTTCAAATCCGGTGTTGACTGTACCTATCTTTGCATTCATGTCACCCATCAAAATTGTGATGTCTCTTCTTTTTACTTTATCCATAATTTCCTGTAGTTTAGTATAAAATGCTTCTTTCACAGACTCTTCTTTGTCATTAGTTGGTGCATAACATTGGATGACATTTACATGAATTTTCTTTTTAGCTGTTTTGAAAGTAGCTGTTATTATTCTGGGTCCAACAGCTTCCCATTCAATGAGTGCTTTCTGTGCTTCTTTAGATAACATAAGAGCTACCCCTTCACTGTGGTGTGAACTTTCGTCTTCATGTCCTGAGGACAGCACCAATTCACCTGTGATGAGTTTCTTCCTGTCTACCCCCTTCCACTTTGTTTCACACATTCCCAAAACCTCGATTTTGTATTCCCTCATTTCTGCTGCCACTTGCGCCACTTTCCCTTGTTCGTTTAATGTCCGAACATTCCAGGTGCCAAATCTGGAAGTTCTCCTAGAAGAAAGAAGGTTAGTCAGCAACACAGACTCCTTTCGGCTTTCTCTGTGTTGCATCATACGCCTCCCCACGAGAGGACCTTCCCCTGTCTTGGATGGCTGTGTTTTATTTTCTTTATTTGACTTGTCCATATTTGTTGAAGTTTTTTGTGGTTTAAATTTTGTTTACAGGATGGGGTAACCGGCCCCATGCCCAACCCTCCTTAGTCGCTTTCTACGACATGCTTGGCAGGGGACAGTGTTACTATTCTTTGCTCCCCTTTCGGGCCCCGGTAACACACGGGTGTTTATTTATAAATACTTCTGTAAATATCAACAAAAAAAAAAAAAAAAAAAAAAGTTCTTTAGTTTAGGTTTGGAGCAACTTGGCGCTACGACTACTATTGAACAAAAGCCCTTGACTCCTACGTTTTGTCTAGAGATCTCCTACCGACCAGGAAAGTTAGTGAACCAGCGCTAACCCCTGCCACGATTATGTGAGTGGTTCATTCCACTTGAAGTAAGTTTGATCTAGTTTTGATTGAAGTCTCGAATCGTATTTTATTTCGCTAGGATTTCCACAGATCATAAAACGACTAGAGTATTGAGGTGCCGTAAGCCTTTCGTCTTGGAGGCTAAAGCTGGCAGTTTTGCTTTCCCCCACCAGAAATTTATCTCGAGCTGCCACTATTTACTTGAAATACGAAACGAAAATAAAGAACATCTTTTATAACCATTTGGACTTATCAAATGCTCTGCACCATTGAAAGTTTCCATTGACTGTTCGAGTTGCTAATTACTTACCACCCCTTCAAGATCAATTTAGAATCCATCAAGGCACTTATGAGACCTACCAATTATCTGGGTTGTTCCCTCCTTCTGGAATTACTAACTCTGGTGATTAACCAGTATTTACCAGAAGAAACACAATAAGAAAAGTCCTGGGATTATTTCCCTTATATCAAGTAAAATACAGAATTACATCCCTTCCACAAAATCCACTATCACGATACACACTGTCACACGAGCCTGGACTTTTAGTGCCGTACCCTTCCTTCACCCGGTCACATAGATTGATTTTTGGGGCCGTGACCTTTCACACACCAGAGATTGTCATTTTTGGTGTGGTACAGCTTATGCATGATGGATCCAAATATGCAACAGCAGTTTGAAAATCAAGTACAATTGCTCCAACAACAAAATCTGTTATTACAACAGCAGATACATGACATGCAACAACAGCATGCGTTGAGTCAACCATTGCCAGATAACGCTGAAGTTCCTAATAGTACTCTACAAGCTATTGCTACCACCCTTAGCTTGGTTACACAGAGTGCAAATCTGCACAACATCAATAACATTGTTAAGCCTTTTTGTGGCGATCCGTCCACTTTTCGGCAGTGGTTACGTGACATTGAGAAATTTACTTCATTGATTCCATCAGCCACTGATGCCGATCGCAAAAGTGTTGCCTTCTTATCATCTCAGTCACTTGTCACTGACTATCTACGTCGCCGGGCACAGTTATTTCCAGACGAGACCTTCGCCTCTCTACAGAAGGAGCTCACCCGCCGTTACTCTTCCGTTAAGGACCACCAACACGCTTGGACTTTGCTATGCGGACTCCATCAGGACCGTCACGAGTCGGTTCAGTTTTATGCCGATAGGTTGTTAAACCTGGCTGAAGAAGCTTTAGTGGAACCTTCCTCTGCATCTACTGATACGGAAAACCAACTTGTTGGCATTTTTATCGATGGTCTCCAGTCAGATGCGCTGAAACTTCATTTAATAAGGGAAGACCCACAGACAATCCTTGATGCCATTCAACTAGCAATAAATGAAGACAATGTGAAGCAACGGTTTGCAAATAGACTTGGGCGTGAACCTCGTGCACACGATCACACAGATGAAGAGCCAATGGACATCAGTCATTACCTTTCAGTCTTGGCAGCAACCATCCATTTTACAGCCGTGCGATACTCCATTGCCGGGATCTTATCGTCAACGGTTTGTTCAGCGCACTCAACACCGACGTCACCCATCCGCACTACAAGTTCAACAAGTAGCTCCAGTCATATGCTACTTTTGTGGTTTGGCCGGACACACATCAAAAAGTTGTGTACAGAATCAACATAATCTTAACAGGACCTTGAACCACGCTAGATCACAACCTCAACACCCGGTGAATGATCAACGTCAGCCGCACCAGCTCTCATGGTTACCATCCAACCCCATACAACCACCTCGTGTCCCTCCACGTTCATTCAACCGTGGAAAGTTCCACCCCCAACCTCTCATGGGCCAGGGAAACCATTCCGCCACCCGATAGATAGGATCGCGTTGTGTGGCTTTAACCCACCTCTTTTGGGCACTAGATCCTCTAGCAAAGCAAACACATTTCGTCACTTTCACAAGTCCTGTGATAGTCCGAAAATGTTTTCTTCCTCTTCTACGGTCTCTCCGACTTCCATCTCTTATATCTCTCCTCCTTCGGTCACTCCTGATCCTTCTTCTTGTCTAATTGCCATTAATAAAAAGAATTATCGCGCTCTTGTGGATACTGGTGCTACTGTTAGTTTAATAAGAGAACAGTTATTTCGCCAGATCCGCAAACACGTCCAATTCTTTCCTTCTTCCACTTCTTTAACTTCTGTCACTGGACAACCTTTGCGTTCTATTGGAACGGCTATCATTCGCCTCCAGATTGGATCTCAATCTCTTGCGCATCCTTTTATTGTTGCTAGTGGGATGACTAGGAATTTCATTCTTGGTCGTGACTTCTTTCTTCATCACAAAGTGCGCATTTACTTTGACTTGAAACAGATTCGCGTCAATGGTGAATTCATCCCTCTTCAGGATGATATCCACATTGCGTCTCTTGTTAGAGTTATTGCCCCTGTCACCTTAAAACCTCATTGTCTTACTATCGTTACTGGTCGGGTCAAACGGTCCGACTATATACCCTCAGGTCATTCTGCTTACGTGGAACCTCTGCCTGACTCAGACATCATCGATGATCCCTGTATCCATGTCGTCGATGGCATTGTCACTGTGTCCACGTCACGTGACTTTCCCCTTATGCTCCTAAATTCTTCAGGAAAACCTCTTACAATACCCAGAGGTACTATTGTTGCCCGTGTCACCAACCACTCCCAACTGTCTTCTAAACTCCCAACCCCCCATACATGTTCTCTCAATGCTCCCTCCCTTCGGCATACCTGTCCTCCCCTGGGAAATGATAGACGATCTTCTTCCTTCAAGAAGCCTTCTCCTTGGAGTTTGAATACCATTAGTGCTGTTACACATGCGCGTTTACCACATGGTAACTACCCTCCTCAGCACTACTTATCTTCCTCTCCTACATTTTCTACGCCACCCCCTCCTTCACATTGGATGAAAGAAACATCTTCTCCTCCACCTCTCCTTCCACAACTTTCTCCTTCTCCCTCATCCTCCCTGAATGTACCACCCACACGCCTTGCTCAATTAATGGAGCAGGTGACAACTGACTCCCCACATGCCAGTCGCATTCGTCAGTTCGTCAAGAAAAATCATGATATTTTTGCTCTCTCAGACATGGAACTGAAGAGAACCAATACTGTAACAATGGAAATCCATACCACCACTGAAGTGCCTGTCTCACTTAAGCCGTACCACACTCCACTTAAGAATAGGGAGATCGTGGAGAAATCGATTACGGATATGTTAGCAGCAGGTATCATTGAGAGATCCCGATCCTCCTGGTCTTCCCCCATTGTAATAGTCACTAAGAAGGATGGTACTAATCGCTTCTGTTGCGATTATCGGGCTTTAAATGCCATCACCAAAGTTATCTCATACCCCCTTCCTCGGGTTGACGATATCTTGGCAACCGTTGGCAAATCTAAGTGGTTTACTACCCTAGATGCCCGTTCTGGATTCTGGTGCATTCCGATGTCACCGGAAGCCAAAATGAAGTCCTCTTTTACTACACATATTGGGAGTTACCAATGGAATGTCATGCCATTCGGTCTAAAGACCAGCCCTGCCACGTATATGTCCCTCATGGACGAAGTACTGAAGGGCATGCAATCTTACGCCTTGGCTTATGTTGATGACATCCTGATTCACACTCCAGGAACCCTTGAGGATCATTTACTCCATGTGGAGAAAGTTTTTAACCGATTGAGAGCACATAATGTTATGCTCAAGTTAAGCAAATGTGCCTTCTTACAGACCGAAGCTAAATATCTTGGCTTCATAATCAACCAAGATGGTGTCCGTCCGGATGATGCTAAAGTGCAGGCCATCCGTGATATGCCTCCTCCTACTTCTGTTCGCCACGTTCGCGGTTTCTTGGGCAGTTGTTCTTACTATAGAAAACATATAATCAATTTCTCTCGAGCTGCTGAGCCTCTTATTGCTCTAACAAAAAAGTATGCTCGTTTCCGATGGACTGACGCCTGCCAAGATGCTTTCAATTATCTTAAGTCTTCCCTTACTAAGATTCCTCGTTTGGCATATCCAGACATTAAGCGTCCTATGATTTTGTATACGGACGCTTCTTTTCGGGCCGTTGGTGCTTGCCTTGTCCAGGCCAACGTTTCGGACTCTCCTCCGATTATTGCCGAAGTCCCAAACGAGATGCCTATTGCGTTCCTCTCTCACGCACTTAGTCGGTCTCAACAAAAATGGACCGTTACTGAGAAGGAAGCTTTTGCCATACACTATGCGTTGCAAAAGTTAGACTTCTATCTACGTGGTACAAAGGTTCTAATCCGTACCGACCACAAGCCTTTGCTCACTTGGCTATCCAAGACGTCTGAGCAACCCCGTAAGCTACAAACCTGGGCTCTGAATTTACAGAGTTATGATGCTACAATTGAGCATATTCCAGGAGAACATAACACTGTAGCTGACCTTCTGTCTCGCATACCATATGATACTTGTACAGATCCCTCCTATTCTTCTAGACCAGATCCTAAGGCATCATCAGACCTTGACGATAACGCTAAAGAAATACTTGTCATTAATGCTGACTGTCCTCCTCCTGTCATTTCTACTCATGACACTTCTTCCAGCTCTCCTGATGAACTCCTTTTTCCTTCTTTTACTGCGAAGGAACAACTTCGAGATCCTGCGCTCCTGCAGATTCGCTCTCAGTTTCAGCGTGACCCAAAATCCGTTTCCAATTACACTATTCAATCCTCTGATAACGTTCTGTACTGGATTAACCCTAAATGTCCAGATAAACTCCTCATCTGTCTTCCTAAACATCTTATCCCTCGTGTTCTCCATGATTTCCGTGACTCTAATGGACACATGGGGCGAGATAAAACACGAGACATTATTTCTAAACGATATTACTGGTCTTCTCTCTATAAGGACGTTGCCGAGTATGTTGACTCTTGTAGAACATGCAAGCAGCGCAACATGCGTCCTCTGCGTATCCCTACCCAACTGATGTCTCTGACACATTTCCCTATGGAATGCGTCAGCGTTGATCTATCTGGTCCCTATCCTCTTTCTCAGTCCGGTAATACCCATGTCTTGCATTTTGTAGACCAGTATTCTGTCTGGCCCGAATGTTTTCCACTTTGTGGCTCTTCCTCTGAAGAAGTAACTGAAATCTTCCTTAATGATTTTGTGCCTCGCCACGGCTATCCTAAGACTATTCTTTCCGATAATGGGAAGCAATTTACTGGTCGACATTTCCATTCTACTCTTGCAGCCCTTCATATAAGACATAAGATGACCAGCTTCTATAGGCCCCAGTCCAATGGTCGCAATGAAAGAATGCATAAGACTCTTCATGACATCCTCTCCAAATTCACAGCTGATAATCCGCAGTATTGGGATTTTTATTTACCCCAAGCTCTTGAGGCTCTGCGTGTCAATGTGAATGATACGACTGGTTTCTCGCCATTCTACCTTTTGTATGGCAGGGAACCACGCCTACCTTTGGATAATCTCCTTACTCCTCAGCGGAAATATATGGGTGATAATCCCATTGAGATTATCCTACGACAAAAACGTTTCGCCCACCAGCAAGTTCACCATAACGCTCTCAAGGCGTTTAAAAAGCGACAGCGTTTACTTGATAAGGGCACTAACCTACCCTCCTTCCAAGTTGGTGACTTGGTCTGGTTTAAGAAGCATGTCCGTAGCGATAAATTTGATCATCGCTGGCTTTCCGGGTACAAGATAGTTGAACAGACATCCCCTGTTACTTTCGTGATTTGGAATGAAGAGCGACACCACGAAACCAAAGCTCATGCTACCCAATTGCGACTAGATGAGCAACGCCCCTACACTGTCCCTCCTCCCGCTCTTCCGTCTGGCCGCCCAGTGCGAAATGCTACCCTCCAATATAACCATTCAAACTCTCCATCCATGTCTGAACTGTCATTTAGTCCTCCATCAGACAACATCAGATCTGCCCCCGTCTCACTTAACACTCCCCCTGCTCCGCTTACACCTGTCCAACCCCATGATTATGATGCTTCCTCATCAGATAGTGATAGTCCTACCAGAGATAATGCTTTACACAGACTCCGGTCTAGAGTAGTCCGTCGAGCTGCTGTTCCCTCCACCTCCAAGGTACCTTCTCCTTCTTCACCCTCCCATATGGTTGATCGTACGAGACGCTATCGTTCTTGTTCCACCTCTGAAGGTCCTATCCCTCCTCCTGAACTGTACTCCCGAATCCACGCCCGTGACGCGCGTTTAGCTGAGTTACCCTCTATTACTCCGGGCCCCTCTCATGCTCCGCCTCAGCATGATGTTATTATACCTCCAGTTACAACAACTCCTGTCGTTTTCTCCCCTCCTCCCTCTGCTCATATCTCATCTAACCTCGCTGTTCCTCCCTCTGATTATCTTCATCCACCTTCCTCCGACCTTGATACCGCCCTTGATTCCGACTTTTTGGAAGTTGAAACTGCTCTTCCAACCTCTGATTGTTTTCCTCCCCCTCCCTCAGATCTTGACAGTTACCCCGATTCTGCTTCTTCCGATACTGAACCTGATCTTCCTCCTACCCCAGCTCGTTTTACTTCTAAACGTCGTCATTCGACATCATCTGGCGATTCTGCTCTCCTTCCTAAATACCTTCTCCAGCAGGCCGCCCATGTGCGTCCCCGTATTCGTCACTCCCGTGGTTATGTTCATTCTCCTCACCGTAGTCCTTCCCCTCCGCCTCCTCCTCCACCTGTCACACCTCCATCCCGTAGATTACGCATTCCCCCCCGTTGTCCACCTACCATTCCACAGCCTCCACCACGAAGCTCTGTCCCGTCCACTCCTGTTGTCCATGCCATTGTCCCTACTTCCCAACCTATACAGCACGATCCTCGCTTGTCATCGCAAGACATCGTAAGATTGGAAGCGATGAATATTGTCGCGAAGATGATTACGAACTGAACTTTACATACTTCAAGATACCAGCTCCTGTCATGTTGACATTTCCTACCCTGAGGTCGTTTCAAGCATGATGTAAAACCTGTTTCTCGTGCATTACGAAGCAAGTCTCTTACCCAATGCTTCCGCTGCTGAATTGTTTGATCCTGATGTTGCAGTGAAGACCAGCTGTTATGCATCCCCGGACATCTCGGTTGCGGACTTTTATCAAGTTTGCAAGTTATGCTATGAAGTCCAGGAATTTCTATTTATGGAGAACTATTACATTTTAGTCCGCAAGAAAAACATTGACGAATCTACCAGTATATAAACAGTTACCCTTGCAACCTCCTTTTATACATTGATGATGGAGATATCCCGACTCAAACGAACTGTGTAGTCCTCATATATTGCTAATGTATTTCCTTTCACACGCGTAGTGTCATTGAATCAAGTTAGTTTTGACTGATTTAATAATTGACCATCTTTTATCTTCCTTTGTTTTTTTTCACCCCATTACTTTTGACCATCCTTTAATCTCCCTTTGTTTTTTTTTCCTGTACTTTTGACCATCTTTTATGTCCCTTTGTTTTTTTTTTTTTGCTATAAGATTTTTGCTCAGATTTGAGTGTGCTGTTGTCCTGTTGTACCTAATAAAAGTGTTTAACTAAAGTACATTTTCACCCGCCACTAATGTTGGCATCATCCATGACTTATTATAATAATGACTCCATTTTGCTTCATGATTGTTTGAAGTTCCAGTTATTGTTCCACTAACATATGTGATTTGCCATTTCTCCATTGAGTACCTTAGTCCGTTGATTACCATGTTTCCAATCCTTGCATTATTTCCGGTTATTGTTATACCGGTGTAGCCATTATTTTTATTATTGAGACTTACCCATGTTTCCCATACCTTGCCACCAAGTTTTGTGGTTCCATTTTCATTTTGTTCCATTAATTTTATCACCCACTTCAGTTGAAGTGTAGGGTGACAGCCATTTTGTACGTCCGCCATATTTTATGGGCACCCGCCATTTTTGTTCCCAGTTTTTCCTTTGCGACGTTAACTCGCTTGTCATGATTGTATTATGTTTTATAATGTATTTGAGAGATATTTGATAACTATCAACCCATAAAAGCGGTTTGCTAGTTGGTTGATGATTGTTCAGTTCCATTACTGTTATATTTTTGCCCATTATTATTGCTAATGGTTCCTACCATGTCATCCCCTGTCACTACTTATGTCCCTTGATTATGTCCATCAGTCCCTACTTAAGTACCTTGATTATGTCCATCAGTCCCTACTTAAGTACCTTAACTATGTCCATCAGTCCCTACTTAAGTACCTTGACTATGTCCACCAGTCCCCACCACTTACAATTAATTCTTGAAATGTTAATAGAATTGATTCATCCATCATTCCCATATATTGATTGTTGTATTCCATCCGACACGATTTCTGGTGGGATACAAGAACCCCGATATTTTTAAGGATTAGTCATTTTTTAGGGACTAAAGTGTCTCCCTACGGGATACACTTTGGCGGCACCCGGGCGTATGTAACAGGGTAGACTATTAAGTAGCTACAACTGTTAGCCTTATAGTAAAGTATTTTATGAATGACTAGTTAGATAAATAAACCACTAGTCAAGAATCAATGACATCATCAGTCATGACACACATGAACCCATGATGTCATCAAACCTTGTGTGGCCTACATACAAGTCAGACCTGAAAACATTTAGATTAGAGAGAACTTTAAACAATGGTTGGTCATCATCACATAGAAACAATAATTTTAGACTAGAGGATTCGTAGCTAGTTAGGTTAAAGATTATTTCAACAGTCCACTAGCCCCCAAGACCAATCATTAGAAAGTTTCCGGTCTTAACTCCAATGAGAAATACTTCCTCTGGCGAGCCATAGCACCAGACAAGTATAAAGACTGATGCATCTTAGTAACCAGTCAGAGCTTGAGACAGTTATCTCAAAGCTAGTGTCCAACCGAAGGTGTTATCTTTACCCTTTTGAGACGTGAAGACGTGTTTTTACCTCCTGCTGTAACTTCTCAGGTTTGTGGTGTTAGCCTTAGCTGTTAGCTTAGGCTAGCCTTGTGACTTTGTTTAATCCAATTTGGTTTTAGTACCAAGAAAGATAGAAATAAGAATGTCCGCACCTATCGTGCCCGTGATTTTAATTGATCTAAACGAAGACTTAGAGGGAGGCATGCTACATAGACCAGGGACACTGGTAATTACGATCTCAGGGCCGCAGGCCAACAAGGCATCGTATTCTTTAATAGCCAGCATATTAGCTGGACCAGCCGGCGTCGGCCTGAGTGGCATCGCCACATTGTACCGCTTCGCGGGCCCTTATAAGTGGTATGCCACGTTAACAGCAGCAGCTCAGCTGAAGCACTACAAGGGCCTGCACGGAAAAAGATTGGAGTGGACCAACCCTCAGATGAGCATTCAGATTGAGCATCATGACAAGGAAAGATCCAAAGGCGTGCTGCATTGGATGCCGCCCACGATGAAACCCGAGGCAGTAAAAAGAATAGCGGCGGAAGTGTCGGGAGATAAAGACGTAGAAGTGTACAGGATCAAAAATGCCCACGACATGTGGAATTTCCAATACCGACCATCCGAACATAGGATACCGCACTTTGTGCACTTGAAAGCAGCCGAGGACAAAGTACTAAGAATATGGGTGTCCTTGCCCGGAAGAAGAATACAGTGTGCGGTGTGTGGGCAGGATGACCACTGGGTCAGCCAATGCCCTAGGAAGCGGGCGCCACCCCACCAGGTCAAGAAAATGAGGGAGGAAGAAACAGCTGTCGAAAAAACACCAGCAGAGCAGAGCAGAGCAGACGAGCTCCCTACCCCGGATGGCCCAGATGCCAGTGAGGGTGATGGATATACAAAAGTTATAAATAACAAGAAAGAAAAAAAAAGAAATCAATAGAAAAAGATTCCTGCTCCAGGCAACAGAGCCTGTGAGGTCAAAAGAAGTAAAACGTAGTGACAGCAAGTCGCCGAGCAAGCGCTCCCCTAGCCAAAGAGACTTGCCACCATCACCCAGGGCGCCTACGCCAGAGCCCTCCCCGAGAGAGAACTTGTCGACACCTGTCGCCGACGAGCATGTGATGTCAGCACCTAACAGCAGAAGATCATCACCAACAAGACATGAGGTTTTAGAGGCGCCGACGCCGTTCAATACGCAAACCTCCTCCTGTTGGGCGGCAACTACAGAAGAGGACGACATGGAGGCCATGTTGTCCCAAGCAGATATCTTCATAGATGGACAAGCCTTTTGAACATGTGAGTGAATGAGTTTACTACTAGAAGTTCTTTCCCCGTGCACTGAGGCCCAGTGCAGACAGACCTGTCCAGTTCCCAAGTATAGGAAAGCCTTGGTTGCACCTACAACAAGAACAGACAGTGAGCTGCCGGTGTCCGGAGAAATGAACTTTTTTCCTTTATTTCATAGTGATGTAATTTTAAAAGTAAAACGTGTAAACACCTATAGTTTAGGGAGTGTGTATTATTATTATTATTATTTAAGAGTTGTGCTTAATGTAAGTAGTTCTTTGATGTTTTTGCTTTTACACACAAACACACACTGCACGCACCCTTAAATGCGCACAATTGTAATTAAGCAGCCAACCCTCCCCCCCGTCAAGGCGGGAAGGTCTGACGGTGCGGCTTTGCCTGCACCTGGCCCGAACTATCAGGGCAATTTGACGAATAGCCAGTCCTCAGTCACTATCCAGTCTAGCAACCAAGAATTTAGGTTAATCGGTCAGCCCTCATGCACTGATTGGTCTAACAATGTAAACACGAATGTGTCGAGCGGCCTATTTAAGACAGAAGGCGGTCAGCCCACAGTCACCCCTCTGGTGTGTAAACCATGTGCAAAAAGTGACCAGCCTATCACTTTGCCTATTACAACCCCTAAAACACATGATAAACCATCAACTAGCGCTTTGTTGAATATTTCACCTGTAGCGGGTAGCCAGCCTCAGACCACTACTCTGCTTTGTAATTCAAAAAAGACGAACGGTCCAGTCCCCGTTTTGTCAAATATTTTAGATATGGCAAGTGCCCACTCTGCCACTTTGCCAGGTAGACAGTTTGCAACAAGTGGCCAACCCTCAGATACCACTTTGTCAAGCAGCCTAGTTCTAATATCCCTCAATATCAACGGTTTGAGGAATAAGCTAGAGCACATTATCAAACTGATTAAAAAAGATAAACCTGATTTTTTGTTCTTGCAACAGACAGGTATTACGTCCGACTTTTCTGCCAGTCGGATTGTAACTAGGTTAGGACTTAAACACGGCTGGTTCGCCCTAGGCCCCAGGCATAGCAGTGTCGCCATCTTACAAATTAACGAAGATTGGGACACAGTACATTATAGGACAGACGGTTGTGGCAGAACCGTCATAATTCAAATACAGAGCAAACACAATAAACATGACACGCACACGCTCATTAATATATATGCACCCGCAGTAGACACTGACCAACCCAAATTTTACGACAGACTGTATGACACTATAGATAAGCACTACAAAGGAACTAGAATAGTGTTAGGGGGAGATTTTAACTGTGTTTTGGCCAATTTAGACAGTAGTTCCTTAGGCCCCGTATCTCAGAGAAAGAAAATTCAAATACCCCTATCAATACGACATTTACAACCCATTCTTGACAAACATGACCTAGTAGACGTTTACAGAAAACTACAACCGAACACATAAGTTTTCACTTTCACGACAAGACAAACCCATATTTTAGGCAGGCCTCAAGACTGGACAGGTTCTACGCATCCAATAATTACAATATACACAAAACTTACCATATAAAAAACACGCTTAAATTTACAGATCACCAAGCAGTATACACAGTTGTAAGTACGGGACACACATTTACAAAATTAAAGAGATCCCCGCATTGGAAATTCAACAATAACTTGCTAACAAATACCTTCTTCACAAATACAATAACACAACTCATTCAGGGTTACACACAGGATATCCCCAATAACAACATTGCAGAATATTGGGACATGCTAAAAAACACAATAAGGGACAGAACACAGACTTTAGCAACAATACACAGGGCTTTTAAGAGGGAACAAAATATATTGGAAGACGCAATAAGTTTAACTAAACAGATAGACAAATCTAACCCACACATTCATACTTTAGAAGAGAAATTAGACCTGTACAAACAACACACATACCAAGGGGCTCTCCTTAGGTCAAAATTAAATACTATTACACAAGAAACACCCAGTAGACAATATTTAGCGATTGAACAAAATGTACAACACAGTAGGCAGATCCAGGAAATATTTGACATGAATGGGAAACAACAGACAGAAGACATTAATATTAGACACGCTTTTTTTGAATATTACACAAAATTATACGCTAAAGAACCAACTAACGTAAACATACAGGATAAATTTCTACACTACACAAAACGTTTAAGTGATGATGAGAGCAAGAAATTAGACGAAACTTTAACTTTAGAAAACTTAAGGGAAGCGATCAGTACTTTCCAGAAAAATAAATCACCCGGCCCAGATGGGTTAACGGCAGAATTTTACTTTTTCTTTTTCCCAATTTTAGGCCCCCTTTTAATTAAAGTATTTGAGGAAGCCTTCCAGAAAGGAGAGCTTCCGAATAGTTTAAATGAATCCTTTATTACTTTAATACCTAAAGATAATGCTGACAAAAAGTCAATCAAAAATTACAGGCCTATTTCGCTTTTAAATACTGATTATAAAATCTTGGCCAAAGCTCTCACTCTGAAACTTAAATTATTCATGGAGAACTTGATACACGCTGACCAACAATGCAGTGTACATGGTAGGAACATTTGTAGACATACACACTTCATAAGGGATTTGATCACATACACGCACGATAGACAGTGTCAAAGTGCAATACTATCATTAGATCAGGAAAAGGCCTTTGACAGAGTATCACATTCCTTCTTACATAAAACGTTACAAGCAAACAACATAGGGGAATACTTTAGAACATGGATAGAAATCTTATACAAAAAAACCCCATAGTAGAATATTAATTAATCACAGTTTAAGTGACCCAGTTAGGCTGACAAGATCGGTGAGACAGGGGTGCCCTTTGTCTCCCCTGTTATACGTTTTAACACTAGAGCCAGTGCTGGAAAAAATAAGACAAGATGTAAACATCACGGGGACTTTTATACCCGGGAAAGGGGAAAGAAAATCATTAGCGTATGCTGATGATACTTTATTCCTCCCAGCAACTGTAGATTCCATAAGAAAGATATTAGAAACCTTTACAGAGTTTGGATACGCTAATGAATCCAAACTAAATATTCAAAAATCTAGTTTAATGGGATTAGGTAAATGGGCAAACAAGACGGATTTCCCCTTTCAGTTAACGCAAGTTAATAGAATCAAAATTTATGGGATAAATTATTCCTGCAACCCTTATGACCCCAATACAGAGACATGGGTAAAGTTAGTAGATAAAATTCAAAACATGATAGAGAAATATAAATACAAGACAGCTACTATTTTTGGGAGAAGCATCATAGTGAACTGTTTCATTATGTCTAAAATTATATATACAGCAAATATCCAAATTATGCCAAAGTCTGTGGTAACTAAAATAAATGTTTTGATTAGGAATTTCATTCTTAGGGGTACTTTTAAAAGTATTAAACATTTAACCCTAATACAGCCCAAACATAAAGGGGGGATAGCCTTACAAGACATCAACACTAAAATTAAAGCTTTAAGGATTAAATATATAGGGGAGATAATTAAAAACCCAAATTTGTACCCCTTAGCACATTATTATATCGGACTTAGGCTAATTAAGTTACACAAACTAGAAAACAACCAACCACATTCCTTTGACACCCCACCACCTTTTTATAGGATATGCATAGAAAATCTAAAAGGGAATGAACAGTTAATAAAACAAGACACTAAACTCATATACAAACTTTTAGTAGGAGCACAGGAACCCCACTTAGGTACACGAATAAAACGGGGGTACAACATCACAATGGATTACACACAGAGTTTCGCAAACATTCACGCAATAGACGTCAAGCCACAAGCCAAACAAGTTACATTTAGATTACTGTACAGTTTAACACCTATCATGAGCAAGCATTCAGCAATGAAAGCAGGCAAGGCGCCACCAAGGTGTAAACTGTGTAGTAACAATGCAATAGAAACAGAAGACCACTTGTTTTACACATGTGGAACAGTGGTCCCTACAATAAACAAACTAAGAACACTAATAACTTCCAAAACACTGCATTCGCTCAGCATGTACCAAGTGGTCATGTTGAATATTTTACCTAAGTTACCGAGACAGACAGAGCTTAAACTCTTAACTTTATTAGCAGAATTTAGATACTTAGTGTGGATATGTAGAAATAGGGCAGTACATGACGGCATACTTTACGACAGTAGAATATTTTCACAGATATACGAACAAATAACACAAAACATAATAGAACAGATTTGAAACTTTTGTGTTGTTGTTTAAATACTTAAACCTTTATTGACCTTTCATTTGTCATGCAAAGCAAGGTAGCTTTGCTTGTAAATATTTCACGTCATGTAAAAATCATACTTGAGGCCTTTGGGTCATCATGCAAAGCAGGTTGCTTTGACTGTAAATAACCTTTATTATATACGTTTTCATAAATCATCTCATAGTAAAGTGTCGATGTTCATAGCCTCATTTGTTTCACCATCTATAATAATGATGGTACTCACTATGATATTGTTTGGGATATAGCTTGGGATATGGTTGGGATGTTTTGGGTTTTGATATGGCTTTTGTTATGTATCCTTTTGTTATAATATTGCTGACTTGGGGATAGGGGGAGGGGGGAGGGAGGGGTAGTAGTTCACACTATGTACTATTTAGAATGTGTATGAATTTTAACTCTTGTAAATACTATGGATGTTGTAAAATATTGACCCAATAAAGGTTTTTATAAATAAAATAAAATAAAAATAAATAAAAAAAAAAGTTCTTTAGTTTAGGTTTGGAGCAACTTGGCGCTACGACTACTATTGAACAAAAGCCCTTGACTCCTACGTTTTGTCTAGAGATCTCCTACCGACCAGGAAAGTTAGTGAACCAGCGCTAACCCCTGCCACGATTATGTGAGTGGTTCATTCCACTTGAAGTAAGTTCGATCTAGTTTTGATTGAAGTCTCGAATCGTATTTTATTTCGCTAGGATTTCCACAGACCATAAAACGACTAGAGTATTGAGGTGCCGTAAGCCTTTCGCCTTGGAGGCTAAAGCTGGCAGTTCTGCTTTCCCCCACCAGAAATTTATCTCGAGCTGCCACTATTTACTTGAAATACGAAACGAAAATAAAGAACATCTTTTATAACCATTTGGACTTATCAAATGCTCTGCACCATTGAAAGTTTCCGTTGACTGTTCGAGTTGCTAATTACTTACCACCCCTTCAAGATCAATTTAGAATCCATCAAGGCACTTATGAGATCTACCAATTACCTGGGTTGTTCCTCCCTTCTGGAATTACTAACTCTGGTGATTAACCAGTATTTACCAGAAGAAACACAATAAGAAAAGTCCTGGGATTATTTCCCTTATATCAAGTAAAATACAGAATTACATCCCTTCCACAAAATCCACTATCACGATATACACTGTCACACGAGCCTGGACTTTTAGTGCCGTACCCTTCCTTCACCCGGTCACACTTTATCAAATTGCGTCAAATTAAACTGTACGAAAACGACCATAGAGCGTTATCAACTGGAGGCGTTTATCAACTGGTGGCTGACAAGGATAATTATGATGTTATTAGAGCAGCTTTACTGAAAAAATACCAGTTAACTGAGGAAGGTTACCGTATTTTGTTTAAGAAAATGGTACCTGAATCAGTGGTAGAATTCTCAGAATTCATTGCAAGGACACGTCTTACATTTAATCGTTGGATTGAATTGTCCAAAACAGAAAAGACATATGAAGCCCTTATGGACTTGTTGCTCAGGGACAAAATTATGTCAAGTGTTACTAAACCATTCCTTGAATTCCTACATGAGCGTAAACCCAAGACACTAAAAGAAATGCAAGAATATTGTGACCAATACGTCACTGCACACCCTGACATAACTCTTAGCAACACTAAGATTAAAGAGAGTATGCCAGTTGCATCAGCAACACCATACAACCCTAATTATTCACACAAATTTCAGGGACCACAAAACAAGTTTGGGAAAAAAGGTAACTATAATAGTTATCAAAACCAAGGAAACCAATCATTTCAGGGTTCTTCTGCGAAGAACTGGAGACGAGCTGATAGCCCTCGATACAGAGGTGGTCATAATTATAGAAATTTCCGCAGAGGAAGTCATTATAGGAACTATCCAAGTCATCCATCTTGGAGACAACAAGACCATAATTATAGAGATACTCGTTATAATGAATATGATAATGGTAACCATGAGAATTATGACTCAAACCCAAATAGGGGTTACAATAGAGGAAATAATAATGATTACAGAGGCAATAATAATCGAGGTAGATCACAATACAAAAAACATAAATCATATTATCATGGAAACTCTGCACAGCAAGAGTCACATGAAGACTATAAACAGACCAAAGATAATAATGATGCTAATAATATGGCGTGTTCCGCTTTTGATTTTGGGAGAGCATCTCAGTGCCCCTAATGGAAAACATTATTTGAACCAACTACGGTGTCCACTTTAAGTTGTGGCCATCCTCTTCCCGCTCTTCCTGCGTCAGTCGCGCATGATGGAAGAGGTTCTCTTGTCTTACATAAAGGTTTAGTAAATGACAATCCAGTCTCAGTTCTTTTTGATTCTGGATGCACCACAATTGGTGTTAGGCAGTCGCTTGTAGATCTTTCTCGTGCCACTGGAAAAGTAGTCAAATGTGTAACATTTGGCGGCACCTTAGAGAAATACTCTACTGCTATCATTAGAATTGCTACTCCTTTCTTTACAGGAGATGTACAAGCATGTCTTCTGCCGAATCCGATCGCTGATCTTATAATCGGTCGTATTCACGAAGTCAAAGAATGCACTCCACAACAAATTTCCGTTTGGGATGAACAAAATATGCAAACTGCTAATGCTGTAGTCACTAGAGCTCAGGCTCTTAATATGCCTCAAACTTCATCTATTGAAGATAATGAAGTGCATAACCAAGACGATCCCTTGGTAATTTCTCGTGACTCATTTATTAAACAGCAAGAAGATGATCCGACTCTAAAGAAATTCTTCACTCTTGCAACAAAAGGTGATCCGAATAAAGATACAAAGCGTAAATCTTGGATTACAATGAAGAATGGCGTACTTGTACGTATGGTGCAAGACTCCGCTAAGTCAAGTCATTCTCAGATTCTTGTTCCCAAGAATTTGAGAGTTAAAATTTTGCAGCACGCTCACGGCTCTCAGTGTGCTGGACATATGGGTTTTTCCCGTACAAAGTCAAGAGTTCTTCCGGCTTTCTTTTGGCCTTTTGTGAACAAAGACATACGGATTTATTGTCAATCTTGTATAGTATGTCAAGAAGTCAAATCCAAAGGTCCACGCCATGCTGCACCTATTCAGGCTGCAGACATTCCTATTCGACCATTTCAGAAAATGGCGATAGACATCATTGGTCCATTTAAGATCAAATCTGCCAGAGGACATCAGTTTATTTTAACGTGTGTGGACATGTGCACACGTTGGCCAGAGGCTATTCCTCTGAAGAGCATTACTACTGCTGACATTGCAGATGCTCTTTGGCTTATATTTTCTCGTCTGGGATTCTGTTGCTGAGTTATTTGCCGGTTGAAGATCATGCACTGAGTATGGTTACTTTAGTGATCTCTTGTTAATCGTGCTTTGTTTAGTATTACGCGAATTAGGGTGAAGGTGTTCATACAACTCAGTAGCATGGTATGAAGAAGTAGTTCATGTAACTTGAACTCAGCAACATTAATGAAGTAATTAATTCCTTCAGATTGAGTCCGTACATTTAATTCACAGTTGTACATACAGGATGATCATTTCAATAGTAGTAGAGCATAAGTCCATACCCTCGTGTGCCGACGGTCAAGATAATATGGGCCTAACACCATATTCCCAATATGCCTAAATGGGCGTGTAACGGGTTCCTTTACCTTTACCTTTACCTTTATAAGTCCATATAAGTCATGCATAAATTAATCAATAACGTAGACTGCTGGTTTACGTGTCAATGTCCGTTATGAGGATACAATGCAGTATTGTCGTCAGAACATCACAGCTATATGCACGCGCAGCTAGACATGGCTACCTGCCGACAGTGAGACTGCGAGTCTGAATATATTCATACGAATTTGACGATTATTCTTCTCCTTCTGAGAATTCTAGTTAAATACTAACCTCCATAAATTTCCCTCTCATATAGAGTTCTAGGACTGACCCTGATCCATCAAAAAATGCATATATAAATGGCTATATCATGCCATTGAATTGGAAGGTTAGAAAAACGCAGCTATTCAGCTTGGCGGTCAAGTAACAAAGGGTAGCGTTTCTTAGTTACCGACTGTGTCCTAAACAACGCTATACACGTCATAATCGATCGTGTATGGAGCGTTCAGTAATTGAAACATCTATCGCAATATATTAAATGCCTTAACCTTTACAATTGCACGTCTGATAACCTTTAGCAGACGGCGTTAATATCATATACCGTAACAATTCCCTGTACACCGGGGAAAAAAAATCGATAGATTTTTTTTCAAGATCTATCCGACTTAACAATTTTTCAAAAAAAATTTAACACAATTGTGACATATGGCCGACGATGTTCTGAGTAGAACCGTGTCGCGGTCATGTCAACTAACTATTTGTCATAGTCATCTAACATTAATCACATTATATATCACTATTATACATATTATTATATCAACTAAATAAAATGTCCAATGTTAATAGTGAATGATAGAATTAAATTAAAGTAAGGTCTGTCGTATTAGTATGTCATATAGGAATTAATTTGACTAATTAAAATTAAATTAATTAATTAAATTAAGAGATAAATTATTAAGATTCTAATGTAACGCGATGTTATGAGAGAAAAAAAAAACAAAATAAGTGAGAAGAAATAGAAAGAAATTCGAATATAAGTTTAACTTAATTGTGTGTGTTAAGTGTTAGTGAATAATAACTATCTAATTTAACTAACTAAATAATGTATAGGTACATTAAAAAAAATATTAATCTAATACTTGTGTGAGATTTATTTTCTCTTTTCATAATTTCTTCTTTTTATATTTCGTTCTCTTTTTTTGTTCTTTCATTTCATTTTTTTCTCACATTTCATTTTATTGATAATAATTCAATTAAGAAGTTAAGTTAACTAATTAATTAGTATAGGATATGATGATCCATCCGTAGTCTTGATCCTGATGAATTCTTTTAGGCAAAAATGTTCAAACGTTTACGTTGGAAAGAAATGTCATTTATCCCAGCATCCAAGAATTAAGTGCACATAGGATAATAAGTTCGACTTGTCGTCAGATATTGTTCCATGATTGTTCAACGAATATTCATATATCGTGTATGGACGTTAGACGAAGTTGCAATGTCAATATGTATACCTTGATTGTCTTTTAGTTCAATTCTGTGATGCATATAGTGTTTATAAAGTTTAAATTGAAGGCAAGGTTAGTTCATTTATAGTTGATATGTTTTAGGAATGTTAATGTTGATTATTCGTCGTCAATAGGATTACGTGACAACGCATCCGCCACAATATTTTCAGTGCCAGGAATATGTTCAATGGAGAATTCAAATGGCTGTAGGATGATTGAATATCTGGCGAGTTTCTGGCTTTTATGATTAGATCGACGCAAGGATGCTACAGCACGTTGGTCCGTCTGTATGGTGAAGGGAGCACCAAGCAGGAATTTTTCGAGTTTGGTTATTGCCCATATCACAGATAAAAGTTCCTTGTCGACTGTTGAATACTTTGTTTCTGCCGGCTTTAGCTTTCTTGAAATGTATAAGGTAGGATGTAGAATGCCATCATGGTTCTGGAGCAGGCATGCACCAATGCCGTAGTTACTAGCATCTGTTCGTAAGAAAAATCTTTTGGAAGCATCGGGAAGTCTTAAAATTGGTTCATGCGAGAACAAATTTATAATTTTGTTGAAAGTTTCATTGCATGTACCAGTCCATGTCACCTTCACCGGCATGTCTTTTTTTAACAATGAAGACAATACAGCCGTGATGGATGACAAGTTTGGTATGAATCTACTGTAATATTGAACAAGTCCTAACAAACTCCTGACCTGTTTCTTCGTCTGAGGAACTGCTATGTTTAGAATTTTGGAGACTGTACTAGGTAACGTTCGGATATATCCCGATCCAATGATATGTCCCAAAAAGGTTATCTCATTACACGCGATTTGCACCTTTGTAGGTTTAGCAGTTAGATGATAATTCCTTAGAGTGTCGAAAACATATCTAAGTCCCGAAACATGTTCCTCAAACGACGAACTAAACAAGCATATGTCGTCAATATATGTAATAACGTCTGGTCTACCTGATAAAATTTGTCGCATCAGGCGAATGAAGGTAGCTGGCGCATTAACAAGCCCAAAAGGCATCACATTCCACTGGTATAGACCTTGTGGAGTGGAAAATGCGGTGTAGTACTTAGCCTTTTCGGTCAGTGGTATCTGCCAATAACCTTTAGTTAAGTCTATCTTACTAAATATAGTTGCGTTGGATAGACGTGGCAGTAAGTCGTCGATAAGTGGATGTGGTTCGCTGTCAACTATAGTCTTAGCATTTAATTTTCTATAATCAACACATAGTCTGATGTTATTGTCCTTCTTCCGGACAATCACTAATGGAGAAGAGAATGGCGAATTACTAGTCTCAATGATTCCCAGAGACAACATCTGTTCAAGTTCCTTAGTAGTTTTAGCAAGGAAATGTAAAGGAACAGAATAGGGATGTACACGAATAGGTGTATCATCATTGAGAGTAATGTCATGACTGATAGCCGATGTGCGACCCGGGACGTCGGTCAATACATCTGGATAAGATTGTAATAGATTAGCAATCTGTAGACGCTGTTGCGGTGTAACCGTTGAAGAGATGGTTACATCCCGCCAAGATTCAGTAGGTTGAACTACTGGTACCGGTAACGGTAACTGTACCTCAGGAAAAGAAGATTCTTCTTCCTGGATGACAGATAAGTTAGAATAATAACAAGTAGATACTGTGTTGTCATCTAGTTCATGAAAAATTGACTGTAAGTGTTCAGGACGTGTATGAAATTGCTTGAGCATGTTAATATGAAATATCTTTTTGTGTCCCTTGATATCTAAGACGTAATCAACGTCGGAAATTTTATCAATGACTTTGTAAGGACCATTCCAAGATATCAATAATTTATTGTTATTGTGAGGAAGTAACACATAAGCCTCGTCGCCTGGGAATAATTGGCGTAATCGTCGAGACCTATTTTGTAGAGATCGAGCCTTAGCTTTTGCAGCCTCAGAAGAAGCTGTTGCCAACTGGCAAGACTCAATAATGTTCTTCCGAAGATTAATCACGTACTCGTAAGATGACTGAGTGTCCTGAGTCATCTCCGCGTCAATTAATAAGTCTTTTATTAGTCCCATAGGACCTCTTGGGGAGCACCAAAAACTAATTCAAAGGGAGAGAAGCCAGTTTGTTCATGCGGTACCTCCCGATAAGCAAATAGAACAGCTGGGAGTGCTCTGTCCCAGTCATGAGGGTGCTTAGCAGTAACCTTATGTAGTAGTTGTTTAAGTGTACGGTTAAGTCTTTCAACCGCACCATTACTCATCGGATGATAAATACTACTTAAATTCCTATCAATGTTCCAAGTTTTCATGACTTCCTTCATGGTGTCAGATATAAACTGTGACCCATGGTCTGATAAAAGTTTTCTAGGAAACCCTATTCTAGAAAAGATGAGATGTAGTGCATCAGCTACATCTGTGGTAGTGGTGGTCTTTAATGGGATAGCTTCTGGCCATCGTGTGCACAAATCAATGCACGTAAGGACGAATCTATGTCCTCTGGCCGATGGTAGCAATGGACCAATAATATCTATTGCCATCTTGTCAAACGGTCTTACTGAGATATCGCAAGCCTGAATAGGCGCCGTGTGAAAAGCTCCACGTGCTTTCACTTCTTGGCATGTAGTACAGGAACGTACATACTGCGAAATATCTCTTGACACTCCTGGCCAAAAGAATGAAGACAGTACTCGAGATCGTGTTCGAGTATATCCCATATGTCCAGCACAATGTGAGTCATGTGCATGTTGAAGAATGTACCGTCTAAAAGTATATGGGACCATAACTTGTTGTTTCATTTGTGATTTGTCATTAAAACATCTAATCAATATGTCATTTTTAATAACAAAACAATGTTTGTTATTATTACCTGAGGATAGATTGTCAACTTTATCAACCAACTTAAAAATTTTTTTTAAAGATTTATCCTCTTTTTGTTTGGTTGCAAATGTTTCCCTGTCAATAGGTGAATTGACTACAAATTCCTCTTGGTTGTCTGCATCCATTTTATTATCATCAACTTTCTCCATGAGTTGAGTCTGCGCTCTAGTCGTCACGGCGTTTCCAGTGCATAGGTTATGTTTCTCCCATTCTATAATCTCATCTGGAGTACAATCTTTACTGCCGTGTATACGACCAACCATCAGATCAGCTATAGGCTTTTTTAGCATACATACTTTTACGTTCCCTGTGAAAAAGGGTGTTCTAATATGAACAATAGCTGTGGGGTAAAACTCAATAGTTCCACCAAATGTCATGCAGCGTACATATTCTCCTGTCGCACAGCTAGGATGTACCAGCGACTGTCGTACACCAATCGTTGTGGATCCTGAATCCCTCAGCACTGAGACGACGGATCCATTAACTAATCCCCTGTTAAAAATTAGTAAGCCTGTTCCATCGTTGACTGCAAGACCTACCTCTGGTGTAATATGTCCGCAGTTAAGCACTGTTTCTTTCGCCTTCTGAAAAATAAGATTGCATTGTTGGCAACTATTTGCCACATTATAATTAATAGCAAAACATGCAGCAGAAGACTGTGTTGTATTATTGTCAAGTGGGACCTGAGCTATAGGGGTAGTATTATTTGTAACTGCCGCCCCTGTATTATGGTTGTAATGAGATGATCCCCGAGAATGAGATCGATTCCGAGTATAATTGTTAGAATTATCTCGTCGTCCTCTATAGTAACTATTATCTCGATGTCTCGAGCCATGATTATTACCATTCCAGTTACTATTATTATTGGGAGTATGTGATCGATTATAATGAGTGTTATGTTGACCATTGTGGTAGTTTGTTTGAGGTGAATAATTTCTATCTCGTGATCTACCTCTGTTGAACTCATTTTTATTGTTGAAATCATTATTATGTCCCTTCTGAAAGTTAACATTGTGATTTCTTTGGAACCTGCTTCTGTCTACACTGTGATGTCTTTGTTTGTTATTATGATTGTAGGCCATATTAGACGCCACAGGTAGAGGTTCTCTTAATGAGGAGTTAGAAATGGTTGCATTCGGATGTGCCGAACAGTAGTTTAAAGAAATTTTTTCTAACTCGTCCATAGTACCTGGTTTACGCTCCTGCAAATATGCAAAAAATGGCTGGCTAACCGAAGATAATACCTTATCCCGTAGTAGTAAATCAACTAATTTGTCGTATGATTTGTTGACTTCTGCCAGTTCAACCCATCTATTAAATGTATTGCGTATATTCGCAATGAATCCTGCAAAATCTTTTGGAGATTCAGGTAAAATTCCCTTAAATTTCAACCTACAGTGTTCCTCGTCCAGGTGAAACCTTCGTAAAAGCAAGGACTTAATAGCACCGTAGTTATTTGCTATTGATGGGTCAGCATTTTGAGAAGCCGTCAATGGTTCTCCAACCAAGAATTCATTTAACTTGAGTACCCATGACTCTTCAGGCAAATGGTTTGTTTTGCAAGTCTGTTCAAAACGTGACAGGAACGATGAAAGGTCGTCCACGTTCAAGTTGAGAGTGGGTAATTTAAAGTTGTAGAAATGTTTAGTTTGGCTGGATGATGATCCATTTTGTGCGTTATTATTCTGGTTTGCATCAGCACTTTGTGCTTGTAATCTTGCTGTCTCCAATTTAATACGCGCCAATTCCATTTCTTGTTGTAAAATAATTTCCTCTCGTTTCAATTTATTCTCTTCTTCCTGTTGAGCAATTTCTCTTAATCTATTTTCCTTGGCAATTTGCTTCATCTCACGTTCCTCTTCCTCTTTCTTTAATGCAGCTTTTTTCTCTGCTTCTTTTCTTTCATGTTTTTCCAGTTCTGCCTCAGCAAACTGACGAAGTTCTTGAGATTTATAACCATATTCCCGACCAATTTTAACGAAATGGTCTATAGTAAGCATTTTGACTTTTATCTGTAAGTAATTATTGATAATTACTGATTAAAATAGTCAATAGTAGCTTCAGAGTAATTATTATACTTACTCAACTTAGAAATATTCAATATAAATAATCACAATAGTACTGAACTCTAATGTCTAAGTTCAACTAATAGACAATATTTTGTAACAATATTGTATCTAAATAATACTATATCATAAATAGTTATGATATCTGTTAACTATTATGTAATTATATCACACAATTAATCTCAATATCCAATAATGTTGGGTATGATTCCTAGTAATTATATTGTTCAATGTACTAAGTCACTCTCTTAGTACCAGAAAAGTATATTAAATAATATACAATGGGTCTATTACCTCAAAGGTAGCTATAAGATTATTTTATTTTGTCAATATATATATTATATTATTATGCCCTAGGCATCTCTTATAAATTGTAGTGCTACTTTCTTGGACTATCACTGCATAATTATGCAATGTCCCATATTAACCTTAATTATCAGAAAAAATTAATTAAATTAAATTACAAGTATATTATTGCATATAATATCATATTATTAATGTAGTATTAATATATATTATGAGGACAAACAAAACAATGATGCAACTAAAGGGTACAAACAATGTTAAGACGCAAACAAGACATTTTCACAATTAAAAATGAATTTATGAACTAAATAAAACAAGCGGAAATGTCACAAGCCAAATGAAGGGCAAGGTCTGACCCGAGGTCAACTTAATATTCAAAGTACACAAAAAAAAAATGACTGCAAAAAATGATGACATCACAGGACTCATAACGGACGAAAATTTAACAATCATAAAATAAATTGATAGTCAGAGTAGACTGGACGAAATAGTTAACGAACATGATACAGAACTGAATAAAATTGTTAACTGAGTACTAATAAAATACACCAGTTATCTACGGAACGGTACAGCTAACACAAATCGTCAAACGGTAGCAGATTTGGACAGGTCGTCCAATGGCAAACCTCAATGGGGCTTCCAAAAATGCAATCGTTTAAGTTCCCTAAGAACGACTGAAATCTAGGTGGTCAGCTGTTCGCGACATTCCCCAGAGATTTCAGTTCCCTCCAACCGGCCCACGAATTAACAACACATTAAGACAACCAAAATTTACATGAAACACATTCAGAACAGACATGCCTATGCAGGCAAAAGGCATGGACTCAGTAGCACTGTTTGCAATAACAACAGTTAAACACCTAGACTTATCTTTTCCGTTGCTTCACTTGATGCTAGTTGTCGTCGACGGCTAGGCCTGTGCCTTTGACTGTCTGCTCCTGATGGGCAGGCAACGGTAGTCCATCTTATGCATCTTGATCAATTTGAAACGAACTAGAGAGGCGTTGAAAATATGTCTTCTTCACTGCGACAATGTAACAGTGACGTCATGTTGCTATTCATGATCACGTGCGTCACGTCAGCTTCGTAATGGTCATGTGATCGAAACTTGATCGTAAATATTATGGTTGATCTGTGCGTAAGGAAAAGAAGTTTGTTTCTTTTTTTCTGTCGTTCCACGCACACCGGCCGCCACTTTGTTGCTGAGTTATTTGCCGGTTGAAGATCATGCACTGAGTATGGTTACTTTAGTGATCTCTTGTTAATCGTGCTTTGTTTAGTATTACGCGAATTAGGGTGAAGGTGTTCATACAACTCAGTAGCATGGTATGAAGAAGTAGTTCATGTAACTTGAACTCAGCAACATTAATGAAGTAATTAATTCCTTCAGATTGAGTCCGTACATTTAATTCACAGTTGTACATACAGGATGATCATTTCAATAGTAGTAGAGCATAAGTCCATATAAGTCATGCATAAATTAATCAATAACGTAGACTGCTGGTTTACGTGTCAATGTCCGTTATGAGGATACAATGCAGTATTGTCGTCAGAACATCACAGCTATATGCACGCGCAGCTAGACATGGCTACCTGCCGACAGTGAGACTGCGAGTCTGAATATATTCATACGAATTTGACGATTATTCTTCTCCTTCTGAGAATTCTAGTTAAATACTAACCTCCATAAATTTCCCTCTCATATAGAGTTCTAGGACTGACCCTGATCCATCAAAAAATGCATATATAAATGGCTATATCATGCCATTGAATTGGAAGGTTAGAAAAACGCAGCTATTCAGCTTGGCGGTCAAGTAACAAAGGGTAGCGTTTCTTAGTTACCGACTGTGTCCTAACCAACGCTATACACGTCATGATCGATCGTGTATGGAGCGTTCAGTAATTGAAACATCTATCGCAATATATTAAATGCCTTAACCTTTTACAATTGCACGTCTGATAACCTTTAGCAGACGGCGTTAATATCATATACCGTAACAGATTCCCCGGAGAAATATTGTCAGACCATGGAACCCAACTAATATCGGATACCATGTCTCAAGTGATGTCGACTCTGCAGATAGAGAGATCTTTGAGTAGTATCTATCATCCTATGTCCAATGGGATGGTCGAACGGCTAAATAGAACACTAAAAAACTTCTAGGGAAGATAACTGAGGATCATCCTCAAGATTGGGACAGGGTTTTACCCGCGGCCCTCTTCGCTTACAGAGAGGTCCCCAATGAACATACAGGATTTTCTCCCTTTGAACTTGTCTTAGCGCGCGACCGCGCGGCCCTATGTCTTTACTTCATGATCTCATAACCGCTGATAATATTACCGATGACACAAAATCCTCTTACGAATATGTCATCGCGCTGAGACAAAAGATTATCGAAGCATGCAAATTGGCAACTTCTTCTTCTGAATTTGCTAAGCAGAAGGCAAGACAATTTGCCAAGAAGAAAAGAACCTTACGACAACTTTGTCCTGGTGACAAAGCATATGTTTTGCTACCTTGTAGGGAAAACAGACTTCTTATTTCTTGGAAAGGTCCGTATGATATAATCTCGAAAATTTCCGATGTTGACTACATTGTCGATATTGATGGAAAGCATAAAACCTTCCACATCAATATGCTTACGGAATTCCATGAACGTCCGGATTATTTACAGCCTATTTTCCAGGCAACGGACGATTCACCAGTCCAACATGGTCATTACTCATCACTGTCCGTAATACAGGATGAGGAAACAAGTTTTTCGGATGTTAATCTTCCGCTTCCGATGGTTCCACTTCATTCGAGTGAATCATGGAAAAACGTTACTGTTTCTCCGGATTTGTCTTTAGGAGAACAGCGACAAGTTTCGGCTATGTTACAAACATTTCAGGATGTCCTTACTGACATCCCTGGACAAACTCATGTAATTGAACATGACATTATTCTAACTGACCATAATCCTATTAGAGTCAGACCTTATCCTATCCCTATACATTTTCAAGCACAGGTTGAGAAGGAGTTGGATGAGATGATAGATTTAAAGATAATTGAACCTTCCACTTCTGCATATTCTTCGCCGATGGTTATTGTTCGGAAAAAAGACAATAACATACGTCTTTGCGTTGACTATCGCAAATTGAATCAAGTTACGAAGTTCGATGCTGAACCTATGCCTTTACTAGAAGAGCTACTTACTAGGCTTTCTAAATCTCATTTTTTCACTAAACTAGATTTGACCAAAGGATATTGGCAAGTTCCTTTATCTGAACGCGCCAAACCTTTTACGGCTTTTTCTACACCTAGAGGCCTTTTTCAATGGAATTTCATGCCTTTCGGCCTTATGAACGCACCAGCTACATTCGTACGCATGATGCGTCGAATTCTATCTTATCGGTCAGATGTCATCGCATATCTTGACGACATCTGTCTTTTCAGCGATACTTGGGAAGATCACTATTCAGGGTTAGTTGAATTACTATCTACTCTACGCGAGTATAACCTGACAGCGAAACCCTCTAAAGCCTGCATTGGTTTTAGCGAAATTTATTTCTTAGGCCATCGAGTGGGTCATGGTTTCCTAAAGACAGAGGACCATAATATCACTAAGATACTTAACATCTCTATTCATAAGACTAAAAAGCAAGTGCGAAGTCTCTTAGGTCTTATTCAATTTTATGGAAGATTCATTCCGAATCTATCCTCTATCATGGCACCTCTTTCTACACTACTAAAGAAAGGGTCGCCTAATATAGTCCACTGGTCACAAGAATGCCAATCCTCTTTGGATAAGATCAAAACTTAGTTTTCATCACCACCTATTTTAGCGTTACCTACTACAGATAAGACATTTGTTCTTCGTAGTGACGCTTCATCCACTGGGATTGGAGCGGCACTAATGCAAGAGTACTCTGGAACTCTGCATCCTGTAATGTATATCTCCAGAAAACTTAATGCTGCAGAAAGGAATTATTCGGTTTTAGACCGTGAACTATTGGCTATGGTTTGGTCAATACTCAAACTACAAAGATTCCTTCTAGGCGCACATTTCATAGTAGAAACCGATCAGAAAGCTCTTACGGCTATACAGAGTAAAAATTTGAAGAGCTCGAGGTCTACTCGATATGCAATTGCTCTTCAACCTTTTCATTTTTCGGTACGAGCTATCCGTGGATCAGATAATGTGATGGCAGACATTCTGTCCAGATGCCCACATGATTCCACTTAACTGTCTAATGTTGTCCTCCCAGCGTACTCTGGGTCGTCCTGGGGGTCTGGATCCTTGGCTTTTTGTTTCCCATGCTTGTCGTGGTAGCCGATCTTCTCCCATTCTGCAGACATGGCCAAACCATCTTAATTGGGACTGTTCTACTTGGGTCTACAGGGGGTAGGATTTAAGGCCTTGACGTATCGTCTGGTTGCGTACCATGTCTCTTCTTGTTACTTCAACCACCTTCCTCAGATACCTCATTTCTGAGGTTTGGATCTGGCTTTTATGGGTTGTAGTCATTGCCCATGACTCGCATCCATATGTCAAGACTGGGACATAGGTGGAGCGGTATACAGCCATCTTCGTTTTCTTACCAACCTCTCTCTTGCTGAGGAATCCTCGATTTATGGCCTGAAAAAGTCTCCCAGCTGCTGCTTTTCGAGTGGCCAACTCTTCTTTGATGCCTCCCTTTCGGTCTATAATAGCTCCGAGGTATTTAAAGTGTCGACCTGCTCCAGGACCTGTTCTCCCAGCTTAATCTGATGTCTTCTTTCTTCTCGTGATATCACCATGGATTTTGTTTTAGAGCTGCTTATGACCATCCCTCTCTTCTCCAGCTCTTCCTTCCAGACTTGCAGGTTGGATTGGAGATGTGCCTCTGATTTAGCAATCAGGGCAACATCATCAGCAAATGCCAGCTCTGAAATATAGACCTGTCTCATCTTCCAGTACCCCACTGAATACTTTCTTGTTCTCTCCTTACATGCCTTGATGACATCGTCCATAAGGAGTATGAAGAGGTAAGGTGATAGGATATCACCTTGTCTTACACCAGTGGTGGTCCTGAACTCTTCTGACTTATGGTTTGCTGTCCTCACATAATTTCTGCAAGACTTGTAGAAGCTCTGTATAGCATGAATCAGAGGTGCTGGAATATTCTTCCTTGCCAAATAGTCCCAAAGTTTGCTCCAAGGGACCCTGTCAAACGCCTTTTCCAGATCTATGAAACAAAGATGGATCTCACTCTTATACTCAAGGGCCTTTTCACTCAGCTGTCTGAGTGTGAAGATTAGGTCTTGAGTACTTCGGTTTGCTCGGAATCCGCACTGGACCTCATCCAATTGTGGCTCAGCTAGGCGTCGGAGTCTCTGCTCTAGGATTCTAGAGTAGATTTTTCCAGGGACACTGAGAAGGGATATGCCTCTATGGTTTCCACACTGTCGATTGTCACCCTTTTTGAAAATTGGTGTTATGATGGCGATCTCCCAATCCTTTGGTATGGTCTTGTTGCACCATGCTGCCTGTAGGACCCTTAAGAGTAACAGGTCGCCTGCTGCTCCCATGTACTTAACCATTTCTGATGTTATACCATCATGCCCTGCTGCTTTGCCCATCTTGATTTTCTCCAGTGCTGCCTTCAGTTCTTCCATCTTTATGTCATCTTCATCACCATTGGTTTCCTCTTCTGTGCTAGTGGTTATCATTTCTGATGCTTGACCTTGCTCACCATCAAGGAGTTCTGAGAAATATTCTTTCCATCTTTCCATTACTTCCTTCGGGGCAGTAAGCAATTTGCCTTGCATGTCCTTTATAAATTTGAGAGGACATTGTTTTTCCTTCCTCATGTTCTTTAGGGTCTTATAGAACAATTTATGGTTTTCTTGTGCATCTTTTTCTAGCTTTTCTCCAAACTCTTCCCAGGACTTCTGTTTTGCTGCTAGCACTTTGTTCTTTACTTCTGTTCTGAGGGTCACATATTCTCTATATTTTTCCATTTGTCCTGTTGTGTTTTTAGCTCCTAAGTATTGTTTCCATGCCATTTTCTTCTCTCTTATTTTCTCTTTGACTTCCTCTGTCCACCAAGGTGTCCTCTTTCTTTGGTTCCCAAGTCGGACTTCACCACATGCTTCTGCAGCAGCTGTCTTTATGATATCCTTGAATTTAATCCAGACTGTTTCCAAGTCATCAGGTTGTTCTTCTGTGTTGCTCACCGCTGCAGCAATAAGCCCCTGATATCTGGTCTTAATTTCTGGCTCTCTCAGCTTGTAGGTCCTAAAGCTCATTTCTCCTGCTCGTTTACTTGGTTTCTTGCGTGATGTTGAGCAGTTCCTAGGCTGAGCAACTCTTTCAGTTGTTCGTTTGATTGTTAGCAGGTAGTGATCACTTCCAATCTCTGGCCCCCTCCAGACTCTTGCATCTCGGACATATTTGAATGAGCTTCTCCGAACAATGGCATAGTCGATCACTGACTTCTCATTCTTTGTTGGTTCACATCTAGTGTATGCATGTATGCGCTTATGGGGGAACTTTGTGTTTGTAATGATCAGATTCTGCTCACTGCAGAATCTAAGGAGTCGCTTTCCATTGTCATTGAGAGTATCTTCTCCATATCTTCCGATAACTCCACCCCATCTAGCATGGTCATTTCCAACTCTGGCATTAAAATCTCCGAGCATGATAACTTCATCTAGGCAGTCATCCACTGTCCTTTGAAGCAGCTCCATTAAATGCAAGAAAACGTAAACAGTAGTTCGTCTTACACTTCATGCCACGAGTGAGTGAGATTGCAATATTGTCAACTCTCAGAACATTTTCCAGCATTCGCGTACTGTATGTATCCTCACTCCAAAACAATACACCACTGCTTAGGTCGAGTTGACCTGTGTTTGTCTTCACTGTGACAACACCCCTTCGAATACGATTGTAACCATACAACCAACACTGGTGACCGAAGGTTAGACTTTATCAACACTGATCTTTACCAAGTGGAAAAGAGAGCTTTATCAAATTGCGTCAAATTAAACTGTACGAAAACGACCATAGAGCGTTATCAACTGGAGGCGTTTATCAAGATTATAAAGTGGGTGAATCAATAGTTATTAAAAAAACTCACTCAGTCCACTTTCACTCGGTTCTTTCATCAGGGTACCCTGGCACACGTGCTTACCTAAAAAAACTTGATGTTGTTCACCGTCTGGCGCAACCTTAGGACACTTCTCTACAGTGAATCTGTATTCTTTGGATAAAGCGAATCCCAGCTCTACAATTACAGGTTTCTTCCACTGTTTTCGGGGAGCGTTCACTTCACCAGTTAATTTTTTAGATTACTGTTCATGTCACTTAGATCGGTTAGGGTAAGCAAGTTTGAACGGGCACACAGAGTCAAAACACGAGGGTTTCCTTCATTTGGGAAAAGCTGACCAGTGGACAACTTCCTTTAACAGATAGTCTTGGTTCACTATACACTCTTTCAATACTTGTCGGAAATATTAATGTTATTTCTTGTAATTATTCTCGCCACCTGGCAGCATGTATATTTGAGTTTATTGTGAAGAAATAAAGTCTGGCTCAAAGGCCCAGTATAAACATTTAGTCTTTAGAAAACAGTTAGTGGGATTGGTATTACTGTCTATCTCTGATGGCACATGCACTGTCAGACCAGTGCTACTTGAAACAACCCACGTGGTTAAAGATAGGAAATGTCTATTCTTCTCACAAGTATGTCTCTTTACTGCTAAACGCCGGCAAGTTTGAATCACCCCAGTATTCATTGCATAAAATGGAAAAAGCACATATAAAATAATTATACATACTATGTATAAGGATATAACTTATATTTTAAACTGCAAGCGTAGAGCTTATCATTTAACACTTCCCGTGAAATAAGTTATATTATAAAATCAATCATCATGAATTTGAAATACATATAAATATATTTCGTCAACACTCATGAGACATCTAGCAGTTATAAGTTAGTTTAGAAAATGTATCTCGCCTGAGTATTAGCAGTTAAATGGAATTATTTTTATTAGCCTAATGGGTTTAGCTAGAAATTTATAATTTATCTTGCTTTCCACTGTAACTCGTCGACTAAAGAATATAACAAACTATTAAAATAATCACTCTGCACACAGAACTAGTTTTAAATGAAATAGGCGATTAAACACTTTATCACTTCACAAAATACTAGAGATTTATTATATATAATATTTACCTCACGCAGAACTACAGACTAAACCATGAACTAGAATACTGTAATCTAATGGTAATCTAGAACTCGGCAAAATGTTGCCAAGCAACTCAGACTTCGGCAAAATACAGATATTTGATCTAGCACAGTGATCTGTCTACTGCGAATTTAAGAGTCAGAATGAAATTAAAGTTTAACATTCTGGTTATATCTATCAAACAGACAAAGAGGTGAACGTTTATTTCGTAGAACGAAATGCTCTCCCCTTTCCGGCTTTACCGATACGTTTAACACCTAAACGCATGTCGTAACTGCCACCTACTGACCGAGATGTACGCGTGTCAGTTGCAAATCTCAGACACCCAGTCTGCAGTGCGGAGCGCAATTTCACACTTCGCCGGACTATCCCGACGAAAACTCACGCAGTTGCTGCAAAAGGTAGACAATCCGTCTGCCTGCCATGTCCGACGGAGCGAATTCTCACACCCCAGGCCCAGAAATCTGGTCATGCAGCGCTCTGACCGGGGAAACTGCAGACGTTCTGTCTGGCGAGAACCATATATTCACAGCTATCGTTCGACCCGCAGAGACTGACATCTACGTAATACCATCACTAGTGCGATTCTCAGTTTTGAGAACAGAAACAGGTATACGTTAAGAATGGGGAAGAAAATATTTTTCGCAAACGAATGGATGCGAAAAATACAGGAAAGAAAGTAAAAAGGATAACAAAAGTAAAGGATACGGGTGAAAAAAGAAAGAAGAAGATGTAAGCAATTTATGATCAATAACCTCTGTGACAATTACCTATAATGGTGAAACTGGCAGACGTTTGGCAGATAGATTCCGTGAGCACTTAAATGACATTTATCACAGGGCACCTAATCCTGTGTCCCTTCATTTCAATAGCCCAGACTATTCCGGTTCCCTTGATGCCATGTTAACCGGTTTACGTGCCTGCTTTTGTGATGACTGTACTCGCTTTTATCTAGAAAATCGTCCCATTTTCGATATGGGTTGCCTTTCTCCTCGTGGTCTAAATGTCCAACATCATTTTGCTTAACTCTGTTGTTCAATGGCTTTCCACTATCTGAAAGAAAAATCAGTAATATAGCCCAGCCAAGTCAGGGTTTAGATCAGAAAGAAGTACAGTATACCAGCTTGTAATATTAGAACACGAAGTCAAGCTAGGGTTCAAGAGGAAATAGAAAACAGTGGCAGTCTTTTTGGATGTCGCTAGAGCATATGATGAATGCTGGAGAGAAGGAGCTCTTTACAAGATGAAAAAAATTGGCATTACGGGTAAAACCTATACGTATCTAGAAAACTTTTTACATGACAGGTATTTTGCTGTACAGGTGAACAACGATAAGTCAGAAATATATGAACAACAGAATGAGATTCCTCAGGGATCAGTGATTTCACCTTCAATATTCACAATAGCATTAAATGATTTAGCAGATGAATTTAACGACATTAAGAATGCATTACCACAATTTGCAGATGACTGTGCCATTTGGTGATCTGGAAAAAAACTTGGACCATGTTTACCAAAAACTTCAAAAACATATTGACAAAGTTTCAGAGTGGATGAAAAGTTCAGGCTTCCAAATTAATGTAAATAAAACAGCTGGTATGATATTCAGCAAAGGAAATAAAAAATAAAAAAATAAAATCAACATAACCATTAAAGGACAGAAAATATGTACCTCCACAATAACTAGATTCCTGGGCATAACTTTAGATAAACAACTAAATTGGAATAAACTTTAGGCAGTCCTTGTTCTGGAATCCCCAGGGCAAGAGAAGCAGAGGTAGACCAAGAAGCACATGGAGAAGAGAGCTGGAAACAGAGGTGAAAATTATAAGGAGAATGTGGAAAGAACTTGAGATGATGGCACTTGACAGGAGGACTTGGCATGTGTTTGTTGAAGGCCTATGCTCCTTTGGGAGTGGAGGGTTATGAATGAATGAATGAATATAGATATTTCAGTAGAAAGCTGAAGGGGACTCCTAAATATGTTAAGGATTGTAAAAGATAATGGATGGAGGGGGCAGCAATAAAATAATGCTTATGTTCTTTAAGTCTTTCATCAAGGGGAAACTAAATTATGCCAGCATAGTCTATGCCATGAGAACCAGTACAGGCGCATTTAAATCAACATCAGTAGAAGCACTAGAAGTAGCTCTTGCCCCTTGATCTTCATCCATATTTGTTATGAAGTAACTTTGTAATCTCTTACTATTTCTCTGTCTACTGGTGAGAAAGAAGAGAGAGCGGGTGAAAATGAAGAAGAAGAAAAAAAAAGCATGAACGTAACCTTTTAAAAAGGGACCTAAGAGTGAGGAATGCTGTTAGCGACCCATAGCTAGACTGCTTGCCTCATGGTTAGCGAACCAGAGCTACTCCACCTCCAAAGTGGTGGTCCTGGAAACAGGCTGCATCACTGCAATATGGCTGAGTGAGTAGGGATCGAAGAGGGAAAGCTAAACCAGTCCCAAAAATGCCGTGCTGAAGTCGGATGTGTCGGCCGAAAGGCGCAAATACTGCAGCTTCACTGTAAATGGACACGACACAACCTTCGTCCTTTTCAGGACGAACATTTCTTCTTGATTTTCGGGGAACTACAGATTTTTTTTTCTTTTTCCTCGCATGAGGTCGCATATTTTTTCCTCGCATGAGGTCGCATTGTCCCTGTCCAAACCCGGCTCTGGTCAAGACCACATGTCCCAACACAAGAAGACCCAATGACAACATGTGTCACTGTAGTGATCTTCTGTGTTCTCACACAAAGGACCTAATGACACATGAATGTCACTGTACTGGTCCCTGTGTCTAGACACATGATCCTAGCCAAAGGTCGGTTATATTAGGGCGCATGTCCAAATATAAAAGATCCTTGGGTCTAGGGTGTGTAACCTTTCGTGTCCATTGATTTTCGGGGAACAGCAGATGCCGTTTTTTTTTTTTTTTTTTTTTAAATATTCCTCGCACGAGGTTGCATATTTTTTCCTCGCATGAGGTTGCATTGGCCCCTGCCCATACCCGGCTCTGGTCAAGACCACATGTCCCAACACACGAAGACCCAATGACACCATGTGGCATTGTAGTGATCTTCTATGTTTTCACACAAAGGACCTCATGACATAAATGTCACTACTGGTCCCTGTGTGTAGACACATGATCCCAGCCAAAGGCCAGATATTAGGCCGTGGGGTTGTACAGTGTAAAATACACTGTAAGTTTTCAGATGCCGTTTCCCCTCTAGATAAAATTGATCCTGGTATCCGTGCTATATTTTTCATTAAAATTTACACGGTAACACATTTAGAAGCAACTGTAAAAACATTAAAGTAATTATAAATTGTATATACTTTAAAATTTAAAATATTTGATAACAATATATAAATAAATGAAACATTTGTGACAAGGGTACAAACATACATTTTATGGTAAGACGAAATCTACGTGTTTAAAAAAATTGATGTAAAATTTTTTTTTTAAACTATTAATTTTGTTCACTTATTGTAAGGTAATGAATTGTATCCCTTTACCTTTAGCACGCTGCCGGCGAGATATCTCGCCGAACGCAACCTATGTTCTGCCAGCTGGAGGCGATATATCTCGCCTTGCGGCTGTCATCGGGAAACTGATTTATAATGTGTGTACACGTGATCTGAATACCGGATGCAAAAATTGACTCTTCTGTGAAAGAGATTTTACTTCCTTTTCTGACTCTTAGTTGTAAAGGGTGTGATAGCGTACATTTTCTGTGCAATTTTCAAATCGAAATCAATCGGCATGGATCAAGCTGCCATTTTACCTGAAGTTTTCATGGATGCTGATTCAGATGATGAGTGTTTGGAAGGGTTTACTAGTACTGGTGTTGCGGTCCATGGTCCGAATATGGGTGATGTTGAAGGGGAAGATAGTGATGTGTCAAGTGTTGATGATGATTTTGAAGAAGTGAATGTTGTTAAGGCACCATCTGGCTACAACCACGACTGGCTCCGCAACTTCGACCAAGTTGTGAGACCTGTGGGCGTTGGCGATGACATTTCTGAGGTAGATGTGTTCCGTTTGTTCATCACAGATGATGTTGTGAACACATTAGTTACAGAAACTAATCGTTATGCCTATCAGGTTGGTGATACAAGAGGGCAAGATATTCGTGCCGCATCCCGTGTGGCGTTGTGGACCGATGTCACAGCTGACGAGATGAGGGCATTTCTTGCTTTGCTTCTGTTGATGGGTGTAACTAAAAGATCGTCATTTGATTTGTATTGGTCAAATGACTGTTTCCTTGACATGCCAGGATTCAAGAAAGTGATGAGTAGGGACAGGTTTCTGTCTATCTTATCTTTTCTACACCTCGTGGACAATACAACTGCTGCACCACGAGGGCACCCTGACCACAGCAAAGCCTTCAAAATCAAATCGTTTGTTGACACTCTTCTCCCTCTATGGCAAAGCCATTACATACCATCTAAAGAGCTAAGTGTTGATGAAAGTATGATAGCTTTCAAAGGTAGGACCAGCCTTATGCAGTACATGCCCAACAAACCCTCTAAGTGGGGTATGAAAGCCTGGGGCCTAGCTGACTCCAAGACAGGCTACCTCTGGAATTGGCAGCTCTACCTTGGGAAGGAAGACAATGTGGACCCTACTAGGGGGGTTGCTCACCGCGTTGTCACCTCCCTTGTTGCTCCCCTGTATGGGCATGGCCATGTTGTGTACATGGACAACTTTTTCTCTTCGCCTGCCCTGTTCACGGAGCTTGGGGATAATCAGACAGGGGCTTGCGGCACACTGCGGACCAACCGCCGAGGGGTCCCCCACAACTCAAGTTGGCGAAACCCAAAGCTGGTGACCCTCCCATGACTGTTAGAGAAGGCAACATCCTCTATATGTCATGGTTTGACAAGAGGCCAGTGAATCTAATGACAACTGCACACGATGCGCAGACCTTCAGGAAGGAGGTTAGATCCAAACATCACGCTGGCAATGTGCGGATCGTGGACAAGCCATGCGCTATCCAAGCATATTCCTGTCACATGGGAGGTATTGATCGTGTGGACAAACAGTTGACATACTACATGGTTCTACACAGGAGCAGCAAATGGTGGAAGAAAATATTCTTCTATCTGTTGGAAGTTTGCTTTGTCAATTCGCTTGTCCTGTGGAGGGCCAAGCATCCGTCTCGTATCAAGGCGGAAACATTCCGTCTGCGGATTGCTCATGGGCTTCTTGATGGGTTATGGGGGAACACTACCTGACTCTTAACCCTAAACGTCTGGCTAGCGGCACGCCTTCCAAGCCAGACTGTGTTGTGTGTTCCAGCAGGGACACGGGCAAGAAGCGCCACCAGACCCAATTCGTGTGCCGTAGGTGTGTAATACCTCTCTGTCCATATCCCTGCTTTGAGCGTTATCACACTCTGCTCAATTTTAAGGCAGATTGCACCAAAAGGCTGCACCAGGAGTGAGGTAAGGCTATTTTTTTGTTAATTTTTTTTTTTTTTTTTTTCACCAGTCTTCTTCTCCTATCACATCAACAAAATGACGTCATCAGTGACGTCATCCATTTATCTCTATACAGACCAAAAATTAGAGCAATTGGCCAAAAAACAAAAAAAATATAGAATTTACAAGTCATCCACTATAAAAATTGGGGTTTTGTGAAAAAGAATGCAGCTGCAGGACAAATTTTTTGGAAAAGAATGCAGCGTGCTAAAGGTTTTTTGTAAGTGTGTTTCGTTATGGGGGAAGGGAGCCAAAGATATGATCCGCCCCGGGGGCTAAATACTTTAGGGACGCCTCTGGCTCTAACCACTGACCTTGTTGGCCCACCTGATGAATTAGAAAGACCTTGAGCTGATGGCACGCGATAGGAGGACTCAGCATTCTACTTCATTTTCTGCGTTCAGTTTGTTGTCATGCGAAATCTTAAGGCCTGTCGTCAGGACGAAATCCAGTTTTTTTTCCAGGTCAGCCCCATAGCTTCTGCCTGAGCTCGGAACCCTCTGGTCATGTAATTTCATTTTCTGGCAATTTCAAATTCACAAGAGTATTTTACTTCTTAAAAACATTCAGTCACTTGACGTTCTGGTGCCGCAGTAGCGTATTGGTCAAGAATATATGGGCCTAACACCATATTCCCAATATACCTCAATAGGCGTGAAATGTGATCCTTTATTTACCTTTTACTTGACTCTCTGGGAACAAATTTGAAGCATTTTTTGCTTTAAGAAAAGTATTGAAACTGAAGAATTGAAGGCTTATTTTTAAAGCTCTAATGCAGCAACCCTTCCGCCCACCTCGTACGGATTTGTTATGCATCTTGGCGACATTCTTGCCAAATTTAGTTGTTAACACTGCCCTATTCTCAGTTACCATTTGCCAAATAGGGCCTCTATAGCCTCCTATAGCTTACGGTCTCACAATGTCTAAATCCGGTCCTGGCTACAAGAAGAATACAATTTTTGAACAAAATAATGAGAAACTGCGAGAAGATACGCTAGTTTGGAAAAAAAAAATTAACTGTGGCAACAAAAGTGACACGTATATGAAGAGTTAAGAAAGAATTAAAACAGAAGAGTGTGGAAGAATCAAAACAGAAGAGTAAGAAAGAATAAAAACAGAAGAATAAAGAAGAATGAAGCCAGGAGAGTAAGAAAGTATGAAAACGGAATAGTAAGAAAGAATTAAAACTGAAGAACATGAAAGTTTGCAACCTTTGAAGAGTAAGAAAGTATGAAAACGGAATAGTAAGAAAGAATTAAAACTGAAGAATATGAAAGTTTGAAAACAGAAGAGTAAGAAAGAATGAAAAAAGCGTTGTCCAATATCACTTTAGTGTATGGTTCCCACGAAACAGTCAACAACTGATCACCCTATGCCTCTTATTACACGATCAAGTAGAAGAAATGACGTGCAGACAGGAGCACAACATGTATTATATTGAATCAATGGAGTGATTAGCATAAGGGAAGTAGTAAGTACTATCATAATAGTGTCCAATGGCACCCTCATCCTGGCTGTCACCCGGGGCGGACCGCCCCCTTGCATCCCAATTAGTACGCCACTGATAAGCCCCACTGGTCTTACAGCTTCTGTCTATTATAAGCCTACTGACGCTCATGGTTTCCTTCTTTATACTTCATCTCACCCTCTTAGTTGTAAAAATTCCATTCCCATTTCTCAACTTCAACGCTTACGTCGGTTGTCAGGATGACGTTGATTCCCATGAGTGAGCTAAGAGATGCTTGAGTTTTTTCGCTGACGTCTTTATCCAGAACATGTTTTATCAGATGCTCTTAATTGCATCACACACGCCACTCGTCAGATGACACTCACTACTAAACCTTCTGCTAAATCTGACAGACTCAAACTTGTTCTAACTTTCCATCCTCACAGTTTGGCGGTGAAAAGAATTATATTTCGTCATCTTCCTATTCTCAACTCTGATCCTGTTACCAGTGACTGTTTCATTTCCAAAGGGTAATTTTATTATCATAGAGTCATTTACATGTGAATCTAGGAATCTTATTTATGCCATTATCTGTAAAAGATGCAACATTACCTATATTGGTGAAACTGGCAGACGTTTGGCAGATAAATTCCGTGAGCACTTAAATGACATTTATCACAGGGCACCTAATCCTGTGTCCCTTCATTTCAATAGCCCAGACTATTCCTTTTCCCTTGATGCCATGTTAACCGGTTTACGCGCCTGCTTTTGTGATGACTGTACTCGCTTTTCTCTAGAAAATCGTCCCATTTTCGATATGGGTTGCCTTTCTCCTCGTGGTATAAATGTCCAACATCATTTTGCTTAACTCTGTTGTTCAATGGCTTTCCACTATTTTGGACATCTTGATTTCATCCATCGTTTTTTTCACAATCTTTCTTTTACAAGTTTGTGTTTCGTGTCGTGTCCTATTTGTGTCTTTTTATGACGTCACGTTTATTTGTCATTCCTGACGCCATTGTATTCACCTCTTCACCGTATCTTTTGCCGAGATTGTCATAGCAGGGCTTCTTGTTTTGTTATTCCATTTTCTGCTTTTGATTTTAGTTGATTGTTGAATTAATTGTCTTTATATTTTTTCGGTTTTTGTATTTTCCTTGCTTTATTATTGCTCTTCACCCGTGTTGTTACATTTTATTACATATATACATTATGCATTTGTAGTGTTCTATAGTATATTTTTTTAACCTGTCTATATCTTGTCCTTTCTTTTATCTAATATACTGTATGGATGCTATGATGAGCTAGTTTTTCATTACAATATACTTATTCTTAATTTTGTGATCAGGCTTTTAATGTATGCTGTTATACTACCTTGTAATGTTGTATTGCCCTTAAATTAATACTTAAAGTACGCTGGAGAATGTTTGAGTAACAGTAACAAAAGATGAGCAAGAGGAAGGAAGAATGCAAGAGGGGACTGTGCCCGATTTTCAACCCTTGGCAAATTAATTGCTTTCGTATATGTCTATCTAACTATCTACCTAGTCTGATTCTGGTCTTGAGTTTGGGACGGCAAAGACAGCGAGGAAAGTAACTGTTTACCCCACCTCATCTTGATGAACCTATCATTACACTCATTGCAGCAGTATCTGCTATGAGACTCAAAGCTGCTCACCTCTCGTAAAGTTTTTCGCGTGCAATGGAAAAAACACCGAGTCCCTGAGTCATTCAGTAGAAGACAGTTTGAATATTTCACGAGTTCTTATAACACACCTCTGAATATGTCTCAAATCACTAATTTGCTGTATGAGGAATTCGATTTTTATCAGCCTTGTTGTTTGTTTGTTTGTTTTTCTTTCTTTCTTTCTTTCTTTATTTTAAAAACATACTTTAATTATGATGATTATTGCAAATGTATGATGTTATATTACTTTTATAATGAAAAATGCCTTAATAATGCTTAAAGTCAATGTGAGGATGAAAGGATACAGTATACGTGATGAGAGAAATAGGAAGGGCAGAATGTCAGACGGGCCTGCGTGCTCAATTCTTAACCCTTTGAAAATAAAGTTCGTTCGTTCGTTCGTTCTTGTGCCTATTTGTAACTGTGGCTGACAAAGGGTGAAACCCGAAACGTCTCTTCTTATGTGGTAGTCATGATGTAGTGAAACAGGAGAAGAGAATTGAGCTCTCATGTTAACACAGGCAATAGTTTCTTGCTACACGATATGCCACTAGTCTGTAATCAGTAAGATGTATTGGACATCTATCTACGAGAACAAGTATTCATTCTTAGTAGCACGGTAGAGAAGACAGTTGTTAGGAATTGTGTCTTATTGAAGATAAGTAACCACACTTAGATAACATGATACGTCTGGAGGACCCTTGTTAAGGACCTGACTTGTTAAACTTGAAAAGCTATCCCAACTTCTTGTAGTGCATGATTCAACCCACGTGCATAATGTTGTCAAACAATTGAATTTATGATAATTAACACAACAGAAGTTTATCCACTATTTAAAAAACTGAAATGTATTGCTGAAGGACACATGATGATGATGAATAGCTCTTTATTGAGCTGAGTTGTGTGGTACAGAAAAGAAGATTAATTATTCTGGGAGGAAATACATGTCAGATTTAGAAAATTTATTTAATTATCTGGACACAATATTCTTCACAGATCATTTTCTTCATTCTTACATTTAGTTTGTTGGCAGACAAAAGTGAGTTCATAAAAACACATTTAAGCTGACAGAATCAGTTTCATGCTTCAACTCGCAATAATAGGAAAACCAATGGATGTTGCTTTGAAGCAGTCCAAAGTCCAGCCAGGCATAAGATTTGAATGAAGGTGTAAAGATGGACTCCGAGGTAGGGGTACCGGGCTGGTATTTCGGGCAGATTATGAATAGGAAAAACCGATCTACTAGCTGAATTGGGAAGAAGTTGACAGAATTTTAATTATACTGTTCAAAATAAGAAACGCATAGCTACTGAAGGCACACACATAGCCATAATTTTGACATTCAATAACTTTTTTAATTTAATGAGTTAATTGTTCAAACTGCACACAAGAATACCTTAGGGTTCAACCAATCAATTGACAGTTGTTTTGCATCTGGGTCACGAGAGTATTTTGGCGTACGGGCTTTCCCGTTAGTATGGTGTGTGGCCTCCTCTTGCATCGATCAACGACTGGCATCTCCTGGGCATGGATGCGATCAGACGTCTGATGTGGGCCTGTGGGATGGCTGCCCACTCTTCCTGGAGTGCTTGGAACAGATCACGACGTTTGGCTGGAGCAACGTCTCGGCGACAAACACGTCTATGCAGCTCATCCCACAGGTGCTCAATCGGACTCATGTCTGGAGACAGGGATGGCCAGGGAAGGGCGAGAATGTTGTTGGCAGTCAGGAACTGCGTGGTCAACCGTGCACAATGGGGTCTGGCGTTGTCCTGTTGAAACACAGACCTTTGGGCAGCCAAAAGTGGAAGGACATGAGGTCGAAGAATTTCATTGACGTATCGTTGCGCATTCAAGCCTCCTTCAATGTGCACCAATTGACTTCTTCCGTTGTAACTGATCATTCCCCACACCATTGCACCACCTGTGGCCGTGTATGTTTATACGGCACTAGTAGTTATATTGATTTTATGTAGTCAGAGTTAATCCTTCATATGTTGTGGTGGTTCAAGTTCTAACTGGCCTTCCGCCAGAGATGGTAATACTTGACCTTTACTCAGTTTTTCAACCCAGGAATGTTCTTCCCTTTGAGTTTGGTAATAAGCAAAACAGTTTCAGCACAACAACGTATATCCACAAGAAATTATTGTAAAGTTCCACAAACAGCAATGTAGAAAAATTCAATTAGAGTTTATTGATGTAATTAGACAAACACTGTAAATTTCACAATGATGATTGGTTATCCGACATGAAAAAAATGCATGTAATCCAACTGAATAATATAGGTACATCCAGATAGAATAATATATGTATATCCACAAGAAATATATACTGATTTGTCTACTCAAAAACTTGTCTTGGTATCCTCAAAGACGAAGTTCTCCTAACGCTATCAGTAAAAATCCTCTAGTTTAAAATCATAGTATCCTTGGAATCATAAATCCTGAAATCGCTACCTATCGCCCACAACTCTTCTATTTATACTATTTCTTCTTTTTTCCCGCCTTTTTTTCACACGACCCGTCCTTGTTTTCACACGACACAATAATTAACATTTGCACTCCTCTCCTCAGCTTTTTGACCTTTTTGCACACGACATTCTGTTATTTCGACTTTATTTTCACATGTGTGATCTTTTCCAACTTAACAATAGGATAAAAAAAAACCCAGATCACACAAACATTCATTTCCCACTTTCGCGCTTATAAAACCCATTCATTATTATCTGGGACTGACCTACGTTTGCCCTGTCAGAGCAGTTACTGGCAACTGAACTTTGAATGAATACTGCGTTTTGTGTAAAAACGTCTTATTTGCTTTTAAGGTCTGTCATTCTTACATGTAGCATCTTATAGCACGCATAAATGCTTAGCGTGAAGTAGGAGGGACAAAGCTAGCGTCCCTGGCCACACAAATGTATCCCAGAGGGAGACATTTGCGTACTATCAACTAAGTACCTCATGCTAGTGATTGTTATAAACGACTAACCAATTGTTAGAGTCTCTTAGAGAAAGAAATTTTTTTTTTTAAATTTGTTCGTAAAACGAGGGATCACAGTATATTTATAATGCGTAAAACGGGGGATACATAAAATATGTTAATACACTTCGCCATTGAACAGTATTGATGTACACTACTTCTTAACAATATCAATATGAACAACACTGTGCATTAGTCATCACCATAATGATAACATACTTAATGATAACATTAAAAAAATATATATATATATATAATCGCATACGATTTTCATCGGTTGTGCAAACAACAGAAATAAAAACAAAACAAAAAAATACTTTGGCAATATTTAACAGAAGTGATTAATATTCATTAAGTATTTAACAATCTTAAATGTAATAGCTGCAACGAACATCAGCCTAACAGCATAGAACTAATGGTCAAACATCAGACCGTGGGACGCAAAAAAAATGTAATATACGAGCTCGTATATATATATATATATATATTATATATATATATATATATATTATGACATGGGAATATACATACATGGCAATGTTAATCTATAAATTTATTATAAAAAATATGAACTGGAGCTGTACACTCTCGTAACTGTCAATATAGAACGTGGTAAATATAATACAATCATATGATACAGGCGACCCCAATCCTGCCACTGCGGTCAGTGATTTACCAGGATGTATATGGGTCTTAAACACCAAAAATCTGGACAGGTTTGGTGAACTGTCTATGTGTTCTTCGTAAAATATAAATATAGCATTATTAATCTGGTTACATGGAGTTACAAAGTATTTATTTAAAAATGTCTCTAATCTCCAACTTATGTAATAGTCGTTACTATGAGGGAGGACAACTATACCGATCCAAATAACTATCGGGTGTTAGAGTATGAACTATCTCAGTTACCATGAACCAAGTACCAAACTGTTTATAGGTTCGTCATCAAATATAAAATCTGCATACAAATGCAAGTTCATAATAATGGACAACAATTTGTCAAGAAAATATACTGTAGCGTTCCGCTTACAACGTGACAAATGGTCAGAAAAATACAGATACATCAATATGTGATGTTTATTTCTCAATACAAGGTGTAATGGACAACAAGATGTCAAGAAAATATACTGTAGCGTTCCGCTTACAACGTGACAAATGGTCAGAAAAATACAGGTACATCAATATGTGATGTTTATTTCTCAAATCAATGTATAATGGACAACATGTGAACATATCCGTTACCATGTTAGCGATTTCGCATGGAATCGTCATGGTGTGCATGTAACAATGTAGTATTTCGCCAATCCGCAAACTGTGTTGATTAGCATATAAGTTTTACCCAACTTGCAAAATACTTGTATATCACCAAATCAAATTTTAGGTGAAAATATATATGTCTCAGTTATTTAGTGGAGTGGGGTGTATATTGGGATAAATGACGGAGTAGGGTTTATCACCGTGGGAGGGGAACGAATGTCAGTCATGGGAATGTACTCGGGGGTCTTAGGGGCGTTAGCTGTGTCAGTGGGGGTAACAATGTCCTCATTATCTTTTACCGATGTCCGCTGTGGACATCTCATCTTCTTGTATACATGGTATTTATACACTAAACCGCTTAAAATTCATAACACCAATTATGCTTGGAAAAATTAATAGTCCTGACACTCTAGTGTGTCGGGTCATGACCTCTGGTGTGTCTCACTGGACTCAGGAATGCGAAGAAGTATTTATAGAATTTGATAGACACGTTAGGGAGCCGCGCTAGCGTAGTGGTTACAATACCGCTCTGGCGACCGGGTGATACAGGATCAAACCCGGGCGACGGCATTTGAGGATTTTTCGTCGACCGGGATTTGGACTGGATTAACTCGAGACCTGGCGAGGACATTTGAAGGAGTGTCGTCGACCAGGGACTGGCGGCTCCTGAGCCAACCCAGCTGCAATGGGTACCTCCGAAATCGGCGAGTATTTGCCTGAATGGCGAGGGACACCTGTCTCTGTACAAGAAATAAAGGGATACTCACGTAAAATCAATGTCAGGTTAGACATAAAAAATAATAACCTGAGATTTCGCCTCGAGTATTAGCGGGCGTACGCAACAACAACAACAACGATAGACACGTTAACATAGGTAAATTCCTGTTGAATATTGGGGAATGCTTGGAACGGAGCGTCGATTTAGAAACGCTCCGTCTGTGATGGAGCATGTCGGAGAAGGTGACAGGAGATGAAAAGGCGTTTGGATGTGTAGGGAAGAATAAATTTGACGTCTGATTCGTCATATATCTGTGAGAAAGGGTCGTAGTTCTAATACAAATGGTATTTGTCGTAACAGCAATTTTAAAAAAAATCGCCAAAATACATTCTCGATGCGATTGAACATTATAAAACGGTCTTTCCATAACACAAAAGGAATGCGGTGAGTTAACACATTCAAAAAAGAAACTCTCATGTGTCACAAAGGAAAAAATATGTGTGTGCGTATAGTGTGTTTGCTTTTGTCACTAAATTCATCAAGAAGGGGGAAATAAAACAAAAAAATAAAAACTGTTGTAATGCATAAGTCCTGTTATAAAGATTTTCAAAGGCATAAGTGGTGTAATTTGTACAAATGAGATAATTTAAAGTTCTGTTTAACCTGGATAACATAGTGTTGTAGATCTGCGAATGTTTGCGAACGTTCTTCAATTTCTTGACATAGCGGTGTAAACGATGTAGTCCTAATGATAGTCCATGTCGACTAAGAATCTTAAATAATTATATAACATTAAAACACAGTGGCGTCACGCCATAATAACTTGTTAATATATGTGGGTGTTGCAGATGTCATAACTATCTTTATCATCAGTATCTTCAGCAGGGTCTTGACTGAGGCTGACATCTTTCTGAAAAAATAAAATTTCCTGCAAAAAAAAAAATGGACACTAGTGACTTTAGTTGATGGGGAACGAGGGAGAGTACTATTGTAGAGAGAGTACTCGTTGGGTACTATAGTTGGGTGAGTACCTTTTTGTTATTAGAGAAGATTGATTCTCCAATAAACCAATAATCGTTGAACTGGACGTTTACGAATTTGACATGAGGAACTTGGTGATGTCCCTCAAGGTAGCTTTTGTCAATCGTCGATCACAAGAGGATGGCGTATTTCGCACTGTCGAGTGGGTGGTGGCTGCAGTTGTCGAGGGTAAGGAGGAAGTAGTGTTGAAATGGTGCACCTCATGCTGCGTTTTGTGTGGCTGTCTGCGTTTTCTTCGCAATTTCATACGTACTTGCTCTTGAGGTAACCGGACAAATTTTGTTAACGGTGGGGAGTCATCTGTTGTACCAGAATGTGGGCGCTTCGATTGCTGTGTGAAATTCAGTGTTGTCTGGACTGATCACACTTTCGTGGTCACTCTCGGGATCTGCTGTATCTAGGTCAGATTCGTGTCTCAATGGATGGAAGAATAATATCTTCCTCAAGTGTGCATGTAGCGCTGTCTGCGTTTTCATCATTAGGCGGTGCTGTGCGTCGAGTATCATTATCTTGCTCAGATGTGTGCCGTTCTGCTTGTGAAACAGCGTTGTCTGTGTGTTTGTCGCAATTTCTATTGTTGTTCTCTGATTCTCTGCGGCAATATGTATTTATTTTCTCAGATTCTCTGTGTGAGGTTTTTGACGTATCTGTGGAATGAAAGTGGTTCAATGTGGTTTTATGTATGGGTCTGCCATTAGATAAAACTGGTGGTGCTATCGGGCGATGAGTAGCTGTCTTAATTTGGGCTGCATGAGCTTTGGTGACTATGTTCTTCTCGTCATCTTGTTCAAACGCATTTATCACCAACTTGAAAGTGTTCTAATTTAGCTCTTTTATCATGTTGTTTCTGCCATTTCTTGAAGGCTTTCTGTTCATTACGATTAACTATCTGATGTGCTCTATACTTCTCTTGTAGTATGACTTCGATGGGATTTTTACCTTGATACTTCCTCTGAGGTTGCAGGAGATTATCTAATGGGAAAGTAGGTTCACTGGTCGTGGGCTGTTCAAATCTGTAGTATACTTGTCCGCTGGGTTCCATGGTATGTCTTCTGTCATCAAATGTTCGCTTCACATAATCACTGGGGTTGCGACGGGGGTCGCGTAGAGAGTGTGTTGGGGCTGATGAGGGGGTAGGGAATTATGGTTGTGATCATGTGAATAACGTTGCGAACACCGATGTGTTGTTTCTGTGTAGTGCGGCTAGACTCTCATGTCATTCTTGTGATAACTTCTTCTGTAGGGCTTCTGTGTTTCTTCTTAACTGTGTCCTCCACATATTCCTCTTGCATCATATCGTTCACAAGCTGTCTTACCTCTTTTTTTTCTTCATTTTCTGACTTCGATCACGATTTGCCTGCTCTATTCTTCTCTGTCGTCTCTTCATGTTCTCGTCATCTAACATTTTCGTTAGAACCATATCTATTTCAACTCTTGTTTCTGGAAAGTGTGTATGATACCTTTCCTGTAGCAGTCTCCATACTATGCTCCTTGATAAGTTAAAATCAGGCCGTCCTATGATGGCTTCTATCACCGTCTTTAACTCCTTTATGTTTGGTTCAGCCATCTTATTCTTTACCTCGGCGATATCTCTGTAATGTGGTACAACTACTTCTTGAGCCGTTTGTCGGTTCTTCCCGTTTTCACTGAGTGGTATGTTAGATTTTATGTTATTGTCTAATATATGTGACGATGTTTCCTTTCCTCTCATGACGTCTTTATTATTTTGTGGTGGCCCCAAGTGTGACGCTTCAGTATACATCTCTGTTTGTGTTGCTGAAACTGTAGCTCTATTCTCTGATTATGTTGCTACACTGATCATAGTTGTTTTCTTCACCTGTGGTTCTGGGTCATTGACCTGACTTGACCTGTCAACGTTTGTTTGTGTCGCAACACAACTGATCTCTGTTTTCTTCACTTTTAAGTCTGGCCTTGGTTGACTAGTAATCATGGGGGCCCAACGTGTGTCACTTGATGTTACAAAACCGACCTGGTGATGTATGTTAGGTGGTGTTCTCCATTGCTGTATTGGTCTGATATGTACCCTCATTCCATCTTCTGTCGTAATCATACATGTTTGTTGATCAGTCGTTGTGACATTATTTACTTCCCATATCTTTTGTTGTTTGATTCCGTTGATAAAATTTCTAACAGCTATGCGACAATATCTTTTATTGAGACTGTTCCAGTGGCTGTCGACAGTGGCTATGCGATCCGTTTTGTTGCTGTAGTCTCGATACGTGATCTGGGATCTTCTATTGTAGTTATGTGGTGTGCTCTCTGATTCACTCCGGCAATATGTATTGTGGCTCTCTGGTTTTCTCCGGTAATATGTATTGTTGATCTCTGGTTCTCTACGGCAATATGTATTGTTGGTGTCTGCTTCTCTCTGGCAATATGTATTGTTGCTCGTATATCTGTGTCTGTTCATTAGCCATCTCCGAAATGTGTTAGAATCGCCCGTGAAGGGGGTTATAACCGAGCGAATTTGGTTATATTTATTATAGTGATCTACATTGGATAGCGTGTCTGTTATCCGTTGCAACGCGGTCATTGTGGGTTCGGCCTCTACAGGTAAGGGTATGTTAGCAGGATGGACGTTTGCCTATTGCATTTCCTGTTGCTGTTGTAGCTGCTATGCATATAACGCCTGTTGTTGTTGTTGCTGTAGCGTATACAACGCTTGTTGTTGCTGCTGTTGTTCTAGGCTTGGATCCATTTTATTGATTATGCCTGTCTGTCTTCACCAAAAAAAAAAGGGCAGGTCACGGCGCCAATTAGTGTTATATGTGGTCGTGTATGTTTATACGGCACTAGTAGTTATATTGATTTTATGTAGTCAGAGTTAATCCTTCATATGTTTTGGTGGTTCAAGTTCTAACTGGCCTTCCGCCAGAGATGGTAATACTTGACCTTTCTCAGTTTTTCAACCCAGGAATGTTCTTCCCTTTGAGTTTGGTGATAAGCAAAAGAGTTTCAGCACAACAACGTATATCCACAAGAAATTATTGTAAAGTTCCACAAACAGCAATGTAGAAAAATTTAATTAGAGTTTATTGATGTAATTAGACAAACACTGTAAATTTCACAATGATGATTGGTTATCCGATATGAAAAAAATATGTGTAATCCAACTGAATAATATAGGTACATCCAGATAGAATAATATATGTATATCCACAAGAAATATATACTGATTTGTCTACTCAAAAACTTGTCTTGGTATCCTCAAAGACGAAGTTCTCCTAACGCTATCAGTAAAAACCTCTAGTCTAAAATCATGGTATCCTTGGAATCATAAATCCTGAAATTGCTACCTATCGCCCACAACTCTTCTATTTATACTATTTCTTCTTTTTTCCCGCCTTTTTTCACACGACCCGTCCTTTTTTTCACACGACACAATAATTAACATTTGCACTCCTCTCCTCAGCTTTTTGACCTTTTTGCACACGACATTCTGTTATTTCGACTTTATTTTCACATGTGTGATCTTTTCCAACTTAACAATAGGATTAAAAAAAAACCAGATCACACAAACATTCATTTCCCACTTTCGCGCTTATAAAACCCATTCATTATTATCTGGGACTGACTTACGTTTGCCCTGTCAGAGCAGTTACTGGCAACTGAACTTTGAATGAATACTGCGTTTTGTGTAAAAACGTCTTATTTGCTTTTAAGGTCTGTCATTCTTACATGTAGCATCTTATAGCACGCATAAATGCTTAGCGTGAAGTAGGAGGGACAAAGCTAGCGTGAAAGGGCAAGCGGTCACACTCCACCACCGTGCGGCGGAGCTTCATCAACGCAATTTTTGGCAAAACGTTCATTTCGCCTAAAGTAGACCCTAGGCCGTCTATCATGACGCTGCAACAAAAAGAAAGATTCGTCACTAAACCAGACACGTCTCCATTGATTGTCAGCTGCCCAGGGACGATGCTGGTTGGCCCAAAGAAGTCGATTTTGGCGATGGCGGCGCGTAAGGACAGGTCCTCGGTGAGGTCGTTGTGCTCAAAGTCCAGCGTCATGCAGTCTATTCCGGACAGTTTGATCAGACACATGACGTCCTGCAGGCAATGACTGGGCAGTTGAGGAAGCTGTTGTAAACCTGTCTCTGAGGTGACGAAGCCGAATAAAGCGATCCTCCGCTGCTGTTGTCACTCTGGGTCGTCCACTGCGATGCCGGTCTTCAACTGAGCCAGTGGCTTGGAACCGGTGCCAAAGTCGACTGATGGTACTCTGATGCACGTTTAGATGCCTGGCAACCTGACTTTGACTTTCGCCTGCATGCAGTCGGCCAATAGCAATGTTCATTAAATTTATCGATAGAGACGCCATAAATGTCTGCTTGAAAATGAACTGAATTTTGTGTGTGTAGCGTTATACTTTTATAGGGTTTCAGTTGCGTAGTTCACCCCAAATTTTGTTGCTTTCACGTGCGCGCAACATGAGCTGTGGTCAAAGATTGCGTCATAAACACTAGTGACCACTGCGTTGTAACGATTACAAAAACGAACGCAATTCAGGTCAACACGTGCATTTGACACTGTAAAGAACATATGAGGTTGGTTTTTATATACCCTAGCACCAAATTTTACTTACAAACTCTTAAAAAAGCGTCCTCGGATAACTATCCGTTTCTTTTTTTGAACAGTTTATAAACATCATCCAGTGTTATGCACCAACAAATGATAAAGAAGAATCTGTGAAAGAAGACTTTTACACAAGACGACAACATGTCTTGGACAACAAAAAAAGAAAGGACATCACAATTCTGATGGGGGACCTAAATGCGAAAATAGGAACAGACAACACTGGCTTTGAAGAAATCATGGGGAAAGTATGGATTAGGTATGATGAACGAGAATAGGGAACTATTAGCAAACTTCTGTGCTTCAAATCAACTAGCTATTGGAGGAAGCATATTTCCACATAAAAGAATACGTAAAGTAACATGGATATCACCAGACCCCAGAACTGAGAATCAGATTGATCACATATGTATAAGTAAGAAGTTTAGGTCATCATTGCATGATGTGAAAGTATGTAGAGGAGCAGATGTTGTATCAGACAACCATCTTCTGTTGGCTAAAACAAAATTAGAACTCAGGAAATTTACAAGAGCATATACCTCGTAGCTATAGAAAACAGTATAATGTGGGATATCTAAGAAATCAGGAAATAAGAGAACAATTTTCAATCGCAATATCCAACAAATACCAGGTACTCCAACAGCTGGAAGATGAAACAGATACGGAAGACCACTGGCAACAAGTAAAAAATATATGTAACGAGACATGTGAAGAAGTACTGAAAAAAAGAGAACATCAGAACAAAGCATGGATAACAACAGAAACCATTAGTAAGATAGAAGACAGGAAAAACAAGAAAGCAGATTTAAACAGAAGCAAAACCAGAAGCTCCAAAGCCAAGGCTCATGAAGTGTACATAGAAGCAAACAAAGAAGTAAGAAGAAACCTCACAAGAGACAAGATGAAATATATTGATGATTTGGCAAGGGAAGCAGAGGACGCCGCAGCCTAGGGAAATATGAGGGAACTGTACAACAACACAAAAACGCTAACAGGGAGATATAAGCAGGCAAATGCCTCATAAAAGATAAGAATGGAAAATTGCTTAGTAATATACAAGAACAAATGAAGAGATGGACAGAATATTTTGAGGAACTTCTCAATAGACCATCTCCAACTAATCCCCCAGACATCCAGCAGCAGAAGAGGAGCTACAAATCAGCTGTGAACGAACAAGTAGAGAAGAAATAAAGAAAGCCAAAATGCTTCTGAAAGATGGAAAAGCAGATGGTCCAGACTGCATTTCAGCAGAGGCCATCAAAACAGATATTGATACATCTACCTACAGATGGCAAAGTCTGGGAGAGAGAGGAAATACCAGCAGAATGGAAGGAAGGTTATTTGGTCAAGTTGCCTAAGAAGGAAAATTTACAAGAATGCACAAATTATAGAAGAATAATGTTACTATCAGTGCCAGCAAAAGTTTTAAACAGAATCATCCTTGAGAGATTAAAAGAGTCCATAGACAAGCAAATGAGAGACGAACAAGCAGGTTTTCGACAAAACAGATCCTGTACAGACCAGATAGCTACATTGAGAATAATAGTTGAACAAAGTCTGGAATGGAATTCATCGCTATACCCTTGTACATTGGATTTGTGGACTATGAAAAGGCATTTGACAGTGTAGACAGAGAAACACTTTGGAAATTGATGAGGCATTATGGAGTTCCCATGGAGATCATTAACTGAATAAAGAAGACTTATGAAGACATGGCATGCAGAGTTCGTCATGAAGGACAACTTTCAGAACCGTTTAGGATTAAAACGGGAGTGAGACATGGATGCCTCTTGTCTCTATTATCTTTTCTTACTAGCAATAGATTGGGTTATGAAAACATCGACATCACACAACAGAAATGGAATCCAGTGGAATCTGACTAAACAGCTTGATGATCTGGATTTTGCAGATGACTTGGCTCTTCTGTCCCATAACCATAATCAGATGCAAGAAAAAATGAAAATTTTCGATGAGAGGTCACAACAATCGGGACTGAAAATACACAGGGAAAAGACAAAGATTATGAGAATAAATGCAAGAAGTGATAGCAAGTTTGAAAGAAGAAACACCACTCAATAATGTAGAATCGTACACATTTCTTGGAAGTAATATAGACAAAGTTAGAGGGACAGACGGTGATATCAAAATAAGAATACAAAAAGCAAGAGGAGCTTTCATTGCATTGGGAAACATATGGAGAACAAGAGAAATCAAGTCCAACAGGAAAATAAGAATCTTCAACTCAAATGAGAAATCAGTCCTATTGTATTGCTCTGAGACTTGGAGAACAACAAAAACAACAACCAAAAAGCTACAGACTTATAAACGGGTGCTTGCGTAGAATAGAAGGACTGAAATGGTATGACAAAGTCACAAATGTGGAATTGATGACAAGAACCAGGCAAGTGCCAGTGGAACACGAGTTGAGAAGAAGACGCTGGCGATGGATAGGACACACATTGAGGTAACTTGTTGATAGCATTACAAGGCAGTCCTTGTTCTGGAATCCACAGTGAAAGAGAGGCAGAGGTAGACCAAAAAACACATGGAGAAGAGAACTGGAAACCGGTGAAAATGATGAGGAAAACATTGAAAGAACTTGAGCGGATGGCACAGGACAGGAAAACTTGGCATGTGTTTGTTGAAGGCCTATGCTCCTTGGGGAGCTAAAGGATATTGATTGATTGATTGATTGATTGATCATACTTTAAAAAGCTGGAAAGATCTAACTTTCAAACTTTACCACTATAAAAAAAATCGCGTATAAATGACTTGCGTCAAACATGGGAAAGCCACAGCGTCCTTTAAGAGTTAACTCATAAATTAAAGCTGAGAATCATCAAATGTTATGTATATCCTTTATTACTGTATGGTGTAGAAACATGGACAATGAATAAGCAATAGCAAGAAAGAATTGGGCATTTTGAGATGTGGATTTATACAGAGAATGGAGCTAAGAATGTAAAGAGAACTAATGAAGGAGATCAAAATAAGTCAGTTAAAATATTTTGGCCAAATGAAAAGACATAGTACCTTGTTAAAGACTATAATATGCATGGAGGCATATCTGGAACCATTCTTATATGATCACCAGCTATCCCCAATACAACAATATACATACATATGTGGAAGTGAACCTCTGTCTGTGAGGCTAATTACACCCTCATTGACTCTTGAAATCATCCATACATTTCCAGGGATTCCCCCTGTGGCGAAACTTGTTGATAACCCAGCATTGCACACTAAGCTTGAAGAAGTCACTTGAGCCCCAGAAGTAATTCTTTGGCCTTGACCTGGTTGACTGCATGCAGGAGGATCTCACTATGGAACCAGTGATAAGCAGAGGGAGCTGAGAAGTGGCTCTTTGCAGGACGTGACAAATCTTTGGTAGAGACCAGAACCAGAGCACAGTACAGTAGCTCTGCATAGATGGAGAGCCCCCTTGGATGGCGGGCAATGCACAATATGCCACGCGCTTCTTACTCCTAGCTTGGCATCAGATGTGACGATCCTTTAAATGCAAGCCAAGCTGGAGAAACTACAGCTCATGACTTTAACTCAGCACGTTTCGGAATGGCAGAAAAGCCACAGGACAAGCCTGGATTACAGTGTAGACAATACCAAGAAGTCTTCAACATGGTGTTGACTCAAAACGAGCGAAAAGTTCAGCATCCGTAGTTAAACAACAACAACAAATAACACAATAGAAGGAAGAGGTGAAAGCAAACGTGCAGGAGGAAGACAGCGCTATAAGTGGAAAGGTAACATCAAGAGATGGACAGGAAAGAGTCTATCAGAGTGCACCACCAAGACGAGACATACGACTTTGGAGATCTATATTAGCCGACCGTCGATGTGAAGATGACAGTTGATGATGATGATGATGATATGTGATATACTGGATGCCTCAGAAAAAGAAAGTTCTAGACTAATTTGTTTTCAATCCTCTTTATTCTCTCTCTCTCTCTCTCTCTCTCTCTCTCTCTCTCTCTCTCTCTCTCTATATATATATATATATATATATATATATATATATATATATATATATATATATATATATATATATATATATATATATATACATCACTCACTCATTCACTCTCTCTCTCTCTCTGTTAATTATGTTCAGCTTTCTCATTCTCTTTCTTTCACTCTTCCTATTTCAAATTTCCAATAATTTATTATCAAAATAAACACCACTCTTTCAGATATGTATCATTTACTGCCTAAAACTTCACATAAATAATATCATTTGCAAAGTGACATTGTTGTTGGTTATTTCATCGCTGAATAACACTTTTAAAACAGGCCACATTTTTCCTTTGTTGTATTAGATATTTTTTGCTGCGTTACTGCTCTTAGTGTTGGCATTTCTTTTCTGTTCCGTATTTTAAATTTATTTATTAGTTATATTTTTTTCCACATGTTGGCTTTGCCAATTTTTCCATGCCTTTTCTATATTTCTCGTCCTTGTTTCATGTTGTGGCTGCCTGTCGAAGAGCAACCCCGAAACGCCCCGTGTTTCTAGTACATTGTTCAATTTAAACAAAAAAAAACAAAAAACGTCAAGATCATTTTGCATTTTTATTTATGATAGGAAACTCCATTCAGAGCATTACGACAGGAGACAATCTTATCATCAGAAGCAGTCCTCCGTCGGACAAGCGTTTCAGCCCTTTCATCTCCTTCACTCTCTAAGGAGGAAGGGCCCACTTCGGTGATGACTCCCAAGTGTTAGCCTCCTGTTGTCTGTTTCCCCGTCTGTGCTTGGAACTGAACCTTCCCCTCCTTGGTTGCGATTAACTTCACTCCTGGTTTTATCAATGCTGCCAGCTAAAGGCAATTAGTGAAACTAACTAATATTCATTCATATTCATAACCCTCCACTCCCAAAGGAACATATGCCTTCAACAAACACATGCCAAGTCCTCCTGTCACGTGCCATCATCTCAAGTTCTTTCCACGTTCTCCTTACCATTTTCATCTCTGTTTCCAGCTCTCTTCTCCATGTGCTTCTTGGTCTACCTCTGCCTCTCTTGCCCTGGGGGTTCCAGAACAAGGACTGCCTTGTAATACTATCAACAGGTTTCCTCAGTGTGTGTCCTATCCATCGCCATCGTCTTCTTCTCATCTCTTGTTCCACCGGCACTACTTACATTGTTTGTGTGCCTTTATTACTTACTTTGTGTGTGGTGATGTAACACATATCCCTTAGTACTTACTTTGTTTGTGTGCATTTGTCACGGGACGTGTCTCCACTTTGCTCTGCAGTAGTGGTCCACCATTGGCCAAAACTCAAGAGTATCTAAAATGGGTCTTCAAAGGTGTCTACCTTCGTACAAGATTACTGTTGGCAGAGTTGTAGATAGAAGGATAATGATGCGTCTGTCTCAAGGGAGGAGTCACAAGATAATTCAGAAATCAAGATCAGTGCTGCATAGGACAGAACACTATTAGCTTATATCTGATCCGGCACTTTTTGTGAAGTTTTAAGTAATGGTATGGCTTGTTCGAGCCCCCAGCTGGTTTACTTAAGGGGAGGTTTCACCTAAAATTATATTTTTTTTATTTTTGACTTTACAAGCTCCAATTTTTTTGGGCATCTTTAGGACATCAAAGCATCTAATAAAAAATGCTGAATCATTGGAAAATAATTATATTGGGTCCTAATTTGCATATTGTTACTAAAAATAGATACTTTTGTGTGTCAAGATACACACTTTATTTGCAAAGATAGGACATTGGAATTTGGCTTGCACATAGATTACAGCATTATCAAGACTCTCTTCTAGTTTCATCTTCATAAACTGTCCGAGTGATTTTTTATGAATTTTCAAAAATTAGACCCATTTTTCTTGATAAAAATACAGGGTAGAGATACTTTAAAAATTCACTGATAAAAAAGTTACAGGTTTATACGTTTAAAATTAGTAGGGGACAAGCACTACAGCATGAGATCACAGTGTGCGAAGTTTAAAGCCTTTAGCTTTAAAATATTTTGAGTAATCCTGACATGATGTCATCAAAATTGCTGAAAAACAATATCGTAGAAATAAGCAAAATACAGGGAAAACATGCCTTAAAATTGTCATACTCACATTAGAATCCGCCACCTGCATATCCATTATCTTTGTTGGTATTCTTATAATCCAGGAAAGATTTTCTGTGCCTGTATTCTGCTTTTTTCATATCATATGATCTTAGGGAAGCAGAGACTCGTGCCGCGTCAAAACCAGAAAATCCTTTGAAGCAGTATTTCCCAAAAGATAGACCAAGATTTTCAAAAATTCCACTTCTCCCAAGTTCTCCATCATTGAAAACTATCAAAGCATCATAAACTGAAAGTTCTAATCTGTCTCTTCCTACAAATGTTGCTTTGAGACATCTGTTCCAGATAAGATTGTGGAAAGACTCATTAGAGTTCTGTGTTCCTCCATGAAGACATTTTGACAACAAGAAGTCTGAAGACAATTCATCAAAGACAGGCTGAATTTCTTTAATGACAAATTTAGGCAGCCTGTTTTTGTTAGCCTTGTTTATATCCTTTGGGCACCAATCTCCACAATCTTCATGATCTCCAGCACGGTGCTTGAGAATGGCCATTATGCTTTTTTCATATTGGAAATTGAACCAATATTTCCTCTTATTGCGGCACTGTAATGACCTTGTATTCTCATAATAGCACTCTTTGTTAATCTTCCAAAATTTCCAATACCCTTATACTTTTTCTCATCTTCTTCATACTGCTTACCTTTACATTCTGCAACTTTATCGCCGTTGCCAGGTGCCATCACATGACACAGTAACTTCATTTGTCTTAACATCTGATTTTAATTCTTCGACAGCAGAATGCATACTTTCTTCTGCACATCTTTTTGTAGCATGCAAAATTTTCCCTTTCAACTCACTGTTATGTAAACGATGGAACAGTAACTAGTATCAATCCACAAGCTAACGTGGCAGATACAGCAAAAGACATAAGCATAGCATCTAACAATCTAGCCAATGCAAATTGGGAAGTGTTACAAAACACAAACTCAGATCGTCTGCCCATAGTAATAACAATGCAAGAAAATTTTATTCAAAGCAAAAGAACAGAAAAACCAACATTCAACTATAAAAAAGCAAACTTGGAACCCTTCCAACCAGAGCTGGAAGTGATGGAATATAAAGACATGGAATCAGATGATACTGACTTGTTAGCAGAAATACTGACAAATGACATTCTTAAAATAGCAATAAAATATATGCCAATTAAAAATATTCCACAACACTTAAAACCAATAAACAACACTAATAAGAAAACACAGTTTCACTGTAAAAAAGTACCAGTTGCTTGGTGGAATAAAAGATGTTCAGAAATTCATGAGAGAACAAAAAAAAAGACTTACAAAAATATAGAAAAATATAGAAATAACAGAACAGAGGAACACTATGATAAATATAAAGAGATTATGAATGAATCTAACAGAATAATATTCAAAGCCAAAGAAACCCACTGGAAGGAGTTTTGTCAGTCACTTAGTCCTAACACACAAATTAAAGAAGTATGGAAAAAAACTTAAGTCAATCAAAGGGAACAATAAGAAAACAATAATGCCAACAATCAAACTACCAAATAGAGCAGAAACAGATAAAGGAAAAGCTAATGCCCGTGCTGAATATTTCTATAAAGTCAGTGCAAAAAGTAGTCTTGGACAGGAAGAAAATGAGAGAAGAGAAAGATTTAAGATGCAGGTTTTAAAGGAATTACCAGACCAGATAGATGAAACTATTTAGATGCTGGTATAACAGAGCAAGAATTAGCTAGCGCCATAAAAGAGAAATCTAATACTGCCTCAGGGCATGATATACTTAGTTATGAAATCTTTAAGAAAATACTTAAAAAAAACTATAAACAAAATAACTTCCCTACATAGCAAAATCTGGAGCTTAGGAAAGATACCAAAAGCATGGAAAGTAGCTATGATAGTACCCATACTAAAACCTAATAAGGAAGCCCATGATGTGAGTTCTTATAGGCCTATCTCCTTAACATCACAACTAGGCAAAATATTGAAAACTGTTTTTAGCAAAAGAGTCAAATTCTACCTGGAAAAAAATCAGTTATATAGCCCAGCCAAGTCAGGGTTTAGATCAGAAAGAAGTACAGTAAACCAGCTTGTAATATTAGAACACGAAGTCAAGCTAGGGTTCAAGAGGAAAGAGAAAACAGTGGCAGTATTTTTGGATGTCGCTAGAGCATATGATGAATGCTGGAGAGATGGAGCTCTTTACAAGATGAAAAAAATTGGCATTACGGGTAAAACCTATACGTATCTAGAAAACTTTTTACAGGACAGGTATTTTGCTGTACAGGTGAACAACGATAAGTCAGAAATATATGAACAACAGAATGAGATTCCTCAGGGATCAGTGATTTCACCTTCAATATTCACAATATCATTAAATGATTTAACAGATGAATTTAACGACATTAAGAATGCATTACCACAATTTGCAGATGACTGTGCCATTTGGCGATCTGGAGAAAACCATGTTTACCAAAAACTTCAAAAACAAATTGACAAAGTTTCAGAGTGGATGAAAAGTTCGGGCTTCCAAATTAATGTAAATAAAACAGTTGGTATGATATTCAGCAAAGGAAATAAAAAATTAAAAAATAAAATCAACATAACCATTAAAGGACAGAAAATATGTACCTCCACAATAACTAGATTCCTGGGCATAACTTTAGATAAACAACTAAATTGGAATAAACTTTAGGCAGTCCTTGTTCTGGAACCCCCAGGGCAAGAGAAGCAGAGGTCGACCAAGAAGCACATGGAGAAGAGAGCTGGAAACAGAGGTGAAAATTATAAGGAGAACGTGGAAAGAACTTGAGATGATGGCACGTGACAGTAGGACTTGGCATGTGTTTGTTGAAGGCCTATGCTCCTTTGGGAGTGGAGGGTTATGAATGAATGAATGAATATAGACATTTTAGTAGAAAGCTGAAGGGGACTCCTAAATATGTTAAGGATTGTAAAAGGTAATGGATGGATGGGGCAGCAATAAAATAATGCTTATGTTCTTTAAGTCTTTCATCAAGGGGAAACTAGATTATGCCAGCATAATCTATGCCATGAGAACCAGTACAGGCGCATTTAAATCAACATCAGTAGAAGCACTAGAAGTAGCTCTTGCCCCTTGATCTTCATCCATATTTGTTATGAAGTAACTGTGTAATCTCTTACTATTTCTCTGTCTACTGGTGAGAAAGAAGAGAGAGCGGGTGAAAATGAAGAAGAAGAAGAAAAAAGCATGAACGTAACCTTTTAAAAAGGGACCTAAGAGTGAGGAATGTTGTTAGCGACCCATAGCTAGACTGCTTGCCTCATGGTTAGCGAACCAGAGCTACTCCACCTCCAAAGTGGTGGTCCTGGAAACAGGCTGCATCACTGCAGTCTGGCTGGGTGAGTAGGGATCGAAAAGGGAAGGCTGACCGTCCCAAAAATGCCGTGCTGAAGTCGAGTGTGTCAGCCGAAAGGCGCAAATATCGCAGCTTCGCTGTAAATGGACACTACACAACCAACGTCCTTTTCAGGACAAACGATGAAGAAGAAGTGTCCATTGATTTTCGGGGAACTGCAGATGCCGTTTCCCCTCTAGATAAAATTGACGAGGTTATGGGACCAGGTTATGGGACCAATATCTTTCACTAATATTTACACGGTGACACATTTAGAAGCAACTGTAAAAACATTAAAGTGTTTACAAATTGTATATACTTTAAAATTTAAAATATTTGATAACAATATATAAATAAATGAAGCACTCTTGACAAAATTAAGAACGCACATTTTATAACAAGACGAAATCTACGTGTTTAAAAAAAATTAATGTAAAATTTCTTTTTTAAACTATTGATTTTTTTCACATATTGTAAGGTAACGAATTGTATCCCTTTAAATAATTTCCCTTATGCTAATCACTCCATTGATTCAATATAATACATGTTGTGCTCCTGTCTGCACGTCATTTCTTCTACTTGATCGTGTAATAAGATGTATAGGGTGACCAGTTGTTGACTGTTTTGTGGGAACCATACACTAAAGTGATATTGGACAACTCTTTTTTCATTCTTTCTTACTCTTCTGTTTTCAAACTTTCATATTCTTCAGTTTTAATTCTTTCTTACTATTCCGTTTTCATACTTTCTTACTCTCCTATCTTCATTCTTCTTTATTCTTCTGTTTTCATTCTTTCTTAACTCTTCATATATGTGTCACTTTTGTTGCCACACTTAATTTTTTTTGTCAAGCTAGCGTATCTTCTCGCAGTTTCTCGTTATTTTGTTCAAAAATTGTATTCTTCTTGTAGTCAGGACCGGATTTAGACATGGTGAGACCGTAAGCTATAGGAGGCTATAGAGGCCCTATTTGGCAATTGGTAACTGAAAATAGGGCCGTGTAACAACTAAATTTGGCAAGAATGTCGCCAAGACGCATAACAAATCCATACGAGGTGGGCGGAAGGGTTGCTCCATTAAAGCTTTAAAAATAAGCCTTCAATTCTTCAGCTTCAATACTTTTCTTAAAGCAAAAAATGCTTCAAATTTGTTCCCAGAGAGTCAAGTAAAAGGTAAAAAAAGGATCACACTTCACTCCTATTGAGGTATATTGGGAATATGGTGTTAGGCCCATATTTTCTTGACCAATACGCTACTGCGGCACCAAAGCGTCAAGTGACTGAATGTTTTTAATCCCCAGAAGTAAAATACTCTCGTGAATTTGAAATTGCCAGAAAATGAAATTACATGGTCAGAGGGTTCCGAGCTCAGGCAGAAGTTATGGGGCTGACCTGGAAAAAAAAAACTGGATTTCGTCTTGACGACAGGCCTTAAGATTTCGCATGACAACAAACTGAACGCAGAAAATGAAGTAGAATGCTGAGTCCTCCTATCGCGTGCCATCAGCTCAAGGTCTTTACAATTCATCAGGTGAGCCAACAAGGTCAGTGGTTAGAGCCAGAGGCATCCCTAAAGTATTTAGCACCCGCGGCGGATCATATCTTTGGCTCCCTTCCCCCATTAAGAAACACACTTACAAGTAATTTTAAGTAGTACGTACTATCACAATAGTGTCCAATGGCACCCTCATCCTGGCTGTCACCCGGAGCGGACCGCCCCCCTTGCACCCACATTAGTACGCCACTGATAAGCCCCACTGGTCTTACAACTTCTGTCTATTATAAGCCTACTGACGCTCATGGTTTCCTTCTTTATACTTCATCTCACCCTCTTAGTTGTAAAAATTCCATTCCCATTTCTCAACTTCTACGCTTACGTCGGTTGTCAGGATGACATTGGTTTCCATGAGTGAGCTCAAGAGATGCTTGAGTTTTTCGCTGACGTCTTTATCCAGAACGTGTTTTATCAGATGCTCTTAATCGCATCACACACGTCACTCGTCAGATGACACTCACTACTAAACCTTCTGCTAAATTTGACAGACTCAAACTTGTTCTAACTTTCCATCCTCACAGTTTGGCGGTGAAAAGAATTATATTTCGTCATCTTCCTATTCTCAACTCTGATCCTGTTACCAGTGCCTGTTTCATTTCCAAGGGGTAATTTTATTATCATAGAGTCATCTACATGTGAATCTAGGAATCTTATATATGCCATTATCTGTAAAAGATGCAACATTACCTATATTGGTGAAACTGGCAGACGTTTGGCAGATAGATTCCGTGAGCACTTAAATGATATTTATCACAGGGCACCTAATTTTGTGTCCCTTCATTTCAATAGCCCAGACTATTCCGGTTCCCTTGGTGCCATGTTAAACGGTTTACGCGCCTGCTTTTGTGATGACTGTACTCGCTTTTCTCTAGAAAATCGTCTCATTTTCGATATGGGTTGCCTTTCTCCTCGTGGTCTAAATGTCCAACATCATTTTGCTTAACGCTGTTGTTCAATAGCTTTCCACTATCTGAAAAAAAAATCAATTATATAGCCTAGCCAAGTCAGGGTTTAGATCAGAAAGAAGTACAGTAAACCAGCTTGTAATATTAGAACACGAAGTCAAGCTAGGGTTCAAGAGGAAAAAGAAAACAGTGGCAGTCTTTTTGGATGTCGCTAGAGCATATGATGAATGCTATAGAGAAGGAGCTCTTTACAAGATGAAAAAAATTGGCATTACGGGTAAAACCTATACGTATCTAGAAAACTTTTTACAGGACAGGTATTTTGCTGTACAGGTGAACAACGATAAGTCAGAAATATATGAACAACAGAATGGGATTCCTCAGGGATCAGTGATTTCACCTTCAATATTCACAATAGCATTAAATGATTTAGCAGATGAATTATTTAACGACATTAAGAACGCATTTTGCAGATGACTGTGCCATTTGGCGATCTGGAAAAAAACTTGGACCATGTTTACCAAAAACTTCAAAAACAAATTGACAAAGTTTCAGAGTGGATGAAAAGTTCGGGCTTCCAAATTAATGTAAATAAAACAGTTGTTATGATATTCATCAAAGGAAATAAAAAAAATAAAATCAACATAACCATTAAAGGACAGAAAATATGTACCTCCACAATAACTAGATTCCTGGGCATAACTTTAGATAAACAACTAAATTAGAATAAACTTTAGGCAGTCCTTGTTCTGGAACCTCCAAGGCAAGAGGGGCAGAGGTAGACCAAGAAGCACACGGAGAAGAGAGCTGGAAACAGAGGTGAAAATGATAAGGAGAACGTGGAAAGAACTTGAGATGATGGCACGTGACAGTAGGACTTGGCATGTGTTTGTTGAAGGCCTATGCTCCTTTGGGAGTGGAGGGTTATGAATGAATGAATGAATATAGACATTTTAGTAGAAAGCTGAAGGGGACTCCTAAATATGTTAAGGATTGTAAAAGGTAATGGATGGATGGGGCAGCAATAAAATAATGCTTATGTTCTTTAAGTCTTTCATCAAGGGGAAACTAGATTATGCCAGCATAGTCTATGCCATGAGAACCATTACAGGTGCATTTAAATCAACATCAGTAGAAGCACTAGAAGTAGCTCTTGCCCCTTGATCTTCATCCATATTTGTTATGAAGTAACTGTGTAATCTCTTACTATTTCTCTGTCTACTGGTGAGAAAGAAGAGAGAGCGGGTGAAAATGAAGAAGAAGAAAAAAAAAGCATGAACGTAACCTTTTAAAAAGGGACCTAAGAGTGAGGAATGCAGTTAGCGACCCATAGCTAGACTGCTTGCCTCATGGTTAGCGAACCAGAGCTACTCCACCTCCAAAGTGGTGGTCCTGGAAACGGGCTGCATCACTGCAATATGGCTGAGTGAGTAGGGATCGAAGAGGGAAGGCTAACCCAGTCCCAAAAATGCCGTGCTGAAGTCGGATGTGTCGGCCGAAAGGCGCAAATACCGCAGCTTCGCTGTAAATGGACACGACGCAACCTACGTCCTTTTCAGGACGAACGAAGAATAAAAAGTGTCCATTGATTTTCGGGGAACTACAGATTTTTTTTTCCCCCTCGCATGAGGTCGCATATTTTTTCCTCGCATGAGGTCGCATTGTCCCTGCCCAAAACCGGCTCTGGTCAAGACCACATGTCCCAACACAAGAAGACCCAAAGACAACATGTGTCACTGTAGTGATCTTCTGTGTTCTCACACAAAGGACCTAATGACACATGAATGTCACTGTACTGGTCCCTGTGTCTAGACACATGATCCTAGCCAAAGGTCGGTTATATTAGGACGCATGTCCAAATATAAAAGATCCTTGGGTCTAGGGTGTGTAACCTTTCGTGTCCATTGATTTTCGGGGAACAGCAGATGCCGTTTCCCCTCTAGATAAAATTGATCCAGATATACATGCTATATTTTTCATTAAAATTTACACGGTAACACATTTAGAAGCAACTGTAAAAACATTAAAGTGTTTATAAATTGTATATACTTTAAAATTTAAAACATTTGATAACAATATATAAATAAATGAAGCATTCGTGACAAAGGTACAAACATACATTTTATGGTAAGACGAAATCTACGTGTTTAAAAAAAATTGATGTAAAATTTTTTTTTTAAACTATTAATTTTTTTCACATTTTGTAAGGTAATGAATTGTATCCCTTTAAATAATTTCCCTTATGCTAATCACTCCATTGATTCAATATAATACATGTTGTGCTCCTGTCTGCACGTCATTTCTTCTACTTGATCGTGTAATAAGAGGCATAGGGTGACCAGTTGTTGACTGTTTCGTTGGAACCTTACACTAAAGTGATATTGGACAACACTTTTTTCATTCTTTCTTACTCTTCTGTTTTCAAACTTTCATATTCTTCAGTTTTAATTCTTTCTTACTATTCCGTTTTCATACTTTCTTACTCTCCTATCTTCATTCTTCTTTACTCTTCTGTTTTGATTCTTCCACACTCTTCTGTTTTCATTCTTTCTTAACTCTTCATATATGTGTCACTTTTGTTGCCACACTTAATTTTTTTCTTTCAAACTAGCGTATCTTCTCGCAGTTTCTCATTATTTTGTTCAAAAATTGTATTCTTCTTGTAGTCAGGACCAGATTTAGACATGGTGAGACCGTAAGCTATAGGAGGCTATAGAGGCCCTATTTGGCAATTGGTAACTGAGAATAGGGCCGTGTAACAACTAAATTTGGCAAGAATGTCGCCAAGATGCATAACAAATCCATACGAGGTGGGCGGAAGGGTTGCTCCATTAGAGCTTTAAAAATAAGCCTTCAATTCTTCAGCTTCAATACGTTTCTTAAAGCAAAAAATGCTTCAAATTTGTTCCCAGAGAATCAAGTAAAAGGTAAAAAAAAGGATCACATTTCACTCCTATTGAGGTATATTGGGAATATGGTGTTAGGCCCATATTTTCTTGACCAATACGCTACTGCGGCACCAAAGCGTCAAGTGACTGAATGTTTTTAATCCCTAGAAGTAAAATACTCTTGTGAATTTGAAATTGCCAGAAAATGAAATTACATGACCAGAGGGTTACGAGCTCAGGCAGAAGCTATGGGGCTGACCTGGAAAGAAAACTGGATTTCGTCTTGACGACAGGCCTTAAGATTTCGCATGACAACAAACTGAACGCAGAAAATGGAGTAGAATGCTGAGTCCTCCTATCGCGTGCCGTCAGCTCAAGGTCTTTCCAATTCATCAGGTGGGCCAACAAGGTCAGTGGTTAGAGCCAGAGGCGTCCCTAAAATATTTAGCACCCGGGGCGGATCATATCTTTGGCTCTCTTCCTCCATAACAAAACACACATACAAATAATATTAAGGAGCAAGTTCTATCATAATAGTGTCCAATGGCACCCTCATCCTGGCTGTCACCCGGGGCGGACCGCCCCCCTCGCACCCCCATTAGTCCCCCACTGATAAGCCCTACTGGTCTTACAACTTCTGTCTATTATAAGCCTACTGACGCTCATGGTTTCCTTCTTTATACTTCATCTCACCCTCTTAGTTGTAAAAATTCAATTCCCATTCCTCAACTTCAACGCTTACGTCGGTTGTCAGGATGACGTTGATTTCCATGAGTGAGCTCAAGAGATGCTTGAGTTTTTTCGCTGACGTCTTTATCCAGAACTTGTTTTATCAGATGCTCTTAATCGCATCACACACGCCACTCGTCAGATGACACTCACTACTAAACCTTCTGCTAAATCTGACAGACTCAAACTTGTTCTAACTTTCTATCCTCACAGTTTGGCGGTGAAAAGAATTATATTTCATCGTCTTCCTATTCTCAACTCTGATCCTGTTACCAGTGACTGTTTCATTTCCAAATGGCAATTTTATTATCATAGAGTAATTTACATGTGAATCTAGGAATCTTATTTATGACATTATCTGTAAAAGATGCAACATTACCTATATTGGTGAAACTGGCAGACGTTTGGCAGATAGATTCCGTGAGCACAAATGACATTTATCACAGGGCACCTAATCCTGTGACCCTTCATTTCAATAGCCCAGACTATTCCGGTTCCCTTGATGCCATGTTAACCGGTTTACGCGCCTGCTTTTTGGATGACTGTACTCGCTTTTCTCTAAAAAATCGTCTCTTTTCCGATATGGGTTGCCTTTCTCCTCGTGGTCTAAATGTCCAACATCATTTTGCTTAACTCTGTTGTTCAATAGCTTTCCACTACTTTAGACATCTTGATTTCATCTATCGCTTTTTTCACGATCTTTTACAAGTTTGTGTTTCGTGTCGTGTCCCATTTGTGTCTTTTTATGACGTCACGTTTATTTGTCATTCCTGACGCCATTGTATTCACCTCATCACCGTATCTTTTGCCGAGATTGTCATAGCAGGGCTTCTTGTTTTGTTATTCCATTTTCTGCCTTTGATTTTAGTTGATTGTTGAATTAATTGTCTTTATATTTTTTCGGTTCTTGCATTTTCCTTGCTTTATTATTGCTCTTCACCCTGTCACGAAGTGTATTCGCCTTCTTTTCTCTCTGTCAATCTTTTCTCATACCAAAACATTCCTTCTCTCTAAATTCTCTAGAATCTACCACGCGTAACTACACATCAGGAGATCTCCCATTTGCTGCGGGAAATAAATTCCTTTGTTCTACGTTTGACTGGCAAAACCACTGTGACCTTTTACCGCTGTGAACTTTTACACCGCGCCCTGAATAATTGCAGTTCAGCCAATGGATAGGGAGTGCGGATTATTGTCTTTTGACCTTTGACCTCAGAAACCAAACAGTACCGGAATTGTAGCGGGATCCTCGAAGCGCACAATTCTCATAGCACAGGATTCAAAAAGCATCAGCCTAGACAGGCAGACTGGCTGAAATGGTTGCTCCCAAGAAATACAGAGGGGCCCGATCATTTTAACCAGCAATGGATCTTGCCTGAGCGAGTAAGTGATCTATATTGTTATATGAATAACATGAATTAATCATATGTTTATCTGCAACATATCATGTCAGTATCTTTTGTTTTTCACTGTGACAGAAATTAATATCCTTGATTTGTGCAGGAGACAACAACATTATGTATACTAAAAGTTTCATGTATGAACTACGCTTGTCTTGTTTTATACTGAATGATTTCTTCTAAATTCTACTGTATGATTTCAGCCATGATTATCCTTGTCATATTTTAATCCTGAAATGATTTCTGCAAATATCCTTATTATATTTTAATGTGTTAATGTGCATGTTCCTATGTTATGATGGTATTATCAAGGTATATGAATGCCTATCACATAAACACAGAAGTATGTAATGAATGGGCAACAGCACTAGCCAATTTTATAAATGAATATGTTGACTGACTTGTAATTCAGTGGTTCTCAAACCTTGGCAGCAATGACACCCCCCCCCACCATGTTACAGATGAATAGAAAACTATTACCCAGTGGTTCTCAAACCATTGTTGACAGTGACCCCAAATTGATTTTATTGCTCTGTGGGCACAAGGTAGACCAGTGGTTCTCAAACTTTTGATGACCACTGCCCCAAACTTCACAGTTGGTGAAGCTAACAGCCCATATGTTGAAAATCACTGCGGTAAACAAGCTGGAAGCCAGATATAGGTTGAGACCCACCTGTTTGCTTATAACATCAGTTATGCTATAGTATTTCCTAGCTAATAAATAGCACTGTGTATTGCTGTTAGCTATGAATGTTTGTTAGATTTCTGATGGACGATTAGCGTCCAGCAGATATGGGAAATGACTTCTCTGGCAAGATTACTAATGGTGCTTCAATTGTTTGTCAATCCAGTCCTACCAGGTTGTCATACCAGGTTGTCATACCAGAAGACTAAACCATAAGCAGTGTTCTCAAGGGCAGACTTAATCCATCCCAGCTGGTGATGCGCCCTGAGTCAAGACGGAGAAAGCAGCTTGCCATCCTCCGAAACCCTAAAAAGAACTTGCGGGACCTGGAGTGCTGGGACATATTGAACCCCTGGCAACAAGACTACATCAGCAATTGAGATGAGTATCTGAACATGCCAGCAGAACCACTAAAGAATATTCCCTTTGTCCAATGATGACAAATTAATTCTAACATGGTTCAGAACCATTCATAGATTAGGGAACATATCATAGAGTTGTATATTTGAATAAATTGTGAGATTCTATTTTCATTTTTGTAAACTTTACATAACCGAGTCTGTTGTTATTTTCTTTGTAATATTTAATTGGGTTGTATAGTTTTAATAACATAAATCTACACCCTGGGGGCTGAGCCATAATTAATAAACACTATTGGGTCGGGATATTTTTAATGTGGCTGGGCACCAAATCTCTTATCCATCTATATGTACTATACATAGTCCTTTGTAGGATATCGGATAAAGAATTTATCGCCTAGAGAATATCCTGTTTAGTTTCACCAGAATTCTCTTAGAAAGTTTTTTTTTTGAGTGGACTAATTCCCGAGGAGAGACTGTGCATTCAACTTGCAGTCTGGAAGAGTTTCCTCTAAAGATTATTGTTTATTCTTCCATCAAGTCTGTCATACTTACACTTTCTCCCTCAAAACAAAAACATTTCGCTACACACCCATGTTGTTACATTTTATTACATATATACATTGTGCATTTGTAGTGTTCTATAGTATATTTCTTTAACCTGTCTATATTTCTTGTCCTTTCTTTTATCTAATATACTGTATGGAGGCTCTGATCAGCTAGTTTTTCATTACAATATACTTATTCTTAATTTTGTGATCAGGCTGTTAATGTATGCTGTTATACTACCTTGTAATGCTGTATTGCCCTTAAATTAATACTTAAAGTACGCTGGAGAATGTTTGAGTAACAGTAACAAAAGATGAGCAAGAGGAAGGAAGAATGCAAGAGGGGACTGTGCCCGATTTTCAACCCTTGGCAAATTAATTGCTTTCGTATATGTCTATCTAACTATCTACCTAGTCTGATTCTGGTCTTGAGTTTGGGACGGCAAAGACAGCGAGGAAAGTAACTGTTTACCCCCACCTCATCTTGATGAACCTATCATTGCAGCAGTATCTGCTATGAGACTCAAAGCTGCTCACCTCGCGTAAAGTTTTTCGCGCGCACTGGAAAAAACACCGAGTCCCCGAGTCATTCAGTAGCAGACCGTTTGAATATTTCACGAGTTCTTATAACACACCTCTGAATATGTCTCAAATCACTGATTTGCTGTATGTGGAATTCGATTTTTATCAGCCTTGTTGTTTGTTTGTTTGTTTTTCTTTCTTTCTTTATTTTAAAAACATACTTTAATTATGATGATTATTGCAAATGTATGATGTTATATTACTTTTATAATGAAAAATGCCTTAATAATGCTTAAAGTAAATGTGAGGATGAAAGGATACAGTATACATGATGAGAGAAATAGGAAGGGCAGAATGTCAGACGGGCCTGCGTGCCCAATTCTTAACCCTTTGAAAATAAAGTTCGTTCGTTCGTTCGTTCTTGTGCCTATTTGTAACTGTGGCTGACAAAGGGTGAAACCCGAAACGTCTCTTATTATGTGGTAGTCATGATGTAGTAAAACAGGAGTAGAGAATTGAGCTCTCATGTTAACACAGGCAATAGTTTCTTGCTACACGATATGCCACTAGTCTGTGATCAGTGAGATGTATTGGACATCTATCTACGAGAACAAGTATTTATTCTTAGTAGCACGGTAGAGAAGACAGTTGTTAGGAATTGTGTCTTATTGAAGATAAGTAACCACACTTAGATAACATGATACGTCTGGAGGACGCTTGTTAAGGACCTTACTTGTTAAACTTGAAAAGCTATCCCAACTTCTTGTAGTGCATGATTCAACCCAAGTGCATAGTGTTGTCAAACAATTGAATTTATGATAATTAACACAACAGAAGTTTATCCACTATTTAAAAAACTGAAATGTATTGCTAAAGGACACATGATGATGATGAATAGCTCTTTATTGAGTTGAGTTGTGTGGTACAGAAAAGAAGATTAATTATTCTGGGAGGAAATACATGTCAGATTCAGAAAATTTATTTAATTATCTGGACACAATATTCTTCACAGATCACTTTGTTCATTCTTACATTTAGTTTGTTGGCAGACAAAAGTGAGTTCATAAAAACACATTTAAACTGATAGAATCAATTTCATGCTTCAACTCGCCATAATAGGAAAACCAATGGATGTTGCTTTGAAAGTCTTAACAGTCCAAAGTCCAGCCAGGCATAAGATTTGTATGAAGGTATAAAGATGGACTCCGAGGTAAGGGTAGCCGGGTTGGTATTTCGGGCAGATTATGAATAGGAAACAGCGATCTACTAGCTGAATTGGGAAGAAGTTGACAGAATTTTAATTATACTGTTCAAAAAAAGAAACGCATAGCTACTGAAGGCACACACATAGCCATAATTTTGACATTCAATAACTTTTTTAATTTAATGAGTTAATTGTTCAAATTGCACACAAGAATACCTTAGGGTTCAACCAATCAATTGACAGTTGTTTTGCATCTGGGTCACGAGAGTATTTTGGCGTACGGGCTTTCCCGTTAGTATGGTGTGTGGCCTCCTCTTGCATCGATCAACGACTGGCATCTCCTGGTCATGGATGCGATCAGACGTCTGATGTGGGCCTGTGGGATGGCTGCCCACTCTTCCTGGAGTGCCTGGAACAGATCACGACGATTGGCTGGAGCAACGTCTCGGCGACAAACACGTCTATGCAGCTCATCCCACAGGTGCTCAATCGGACCCTTGTCTGGAGACAGGGATGGCCAAAGAAGGGTGAGAATGTTTTTGGCAGTCAGGAACTGCGTGGTCAACCGTGCACAATGGGGTCTGGCGTTGTTCTGTTGAAACATAGACATTTGGGCAGCCAAAAGTGGAAGGACATGGGGTCGAAGAATTTCATTGACGTATCGTTGCGCATTCAAGCCTCCTTCAATGTGCACAAATTGATTCCTTCCGTTGTAACTGATCATTCCCCACACCATTGCACCTCCACCACCGTGCGGCGGAGCTTCATCAACGCAATTATGGGCAAAACGTTCATTTCGGCTACTGTAGACCCCACGCCGTCTATCATGACGCTGCAACAAAAAGAAAGATTCGTCACTAAACCAGACACGTCTCCATTGATTGTCAGCTGCCCAGGGACGATGCTGGTTGGCCCAAAGAAGTCGATTTTGGCGATGGCGGCGCGTAAGGACAGGTCCTCGGTGAGGTCGTTGTGCCCAAAGTCCAGTGTTACGCACAGATTCTTTTGTAGGCAATGAATATAGAGATATATATATAGAAATATATTTATTTGTCTGTTAACACTTTTTGTTGTTAGTCAAAGGTACGTAACCCTTGATTTAGTTGTTGGTACATTTTATTATGTCTGTTACCTTCTCTTGGGTCTTATATGAATACTAAGATTTATGTCGGCCCATCTTGACTTGAACTCTGGGGGTCACGCGCTTCTGCGCAGGTGTCGAATTGAGGTTGTCGAGAGAGACTTCCGTGATGATGGGGGATCCTGATCGCTGTACGGACAAATGTCCGAAGATTTGTGATTTTGCTGTGAAATTCTGGGGGAAGGCGACATCGTCTGTGTGACTATTATGTCTATGTTCCTCCCCAGAATATATTCTTAGCGCCAAAGGATGGCGTGTGCTATTTTTCTAGTGTTTTCTAGGATGTTAAGGTAACGAAAGACATTTACTGTACCTTTTCGAATGCCTAGATCTGCAGCCATGGTATGGTCTGCACATGTATATGATTGACTATTTTCGAGACGACATTTTGCTAGTAGCACCATTATTCATATGATACACATTGCATTATTATGCATATGATCTACACAGCATTATTTAAATGATGGACAGCGCCCTTTACTTATGCTTCATTATGCAGCTTCGGAGTGAGCGAAGCTCATCGAAGTTAGGAGCCATTTTGGATCTCGCCTTTGCCTAAGCGGATCATCGTTCGGAGAACAGTGATGCCTTACTATCTGATGATGATACAGAGATGTCTACTATTGTAATCCACTACTGGTGGTTTTAAGATTGTCGTCATAAAAGCCTGCTAATTTACGGCTTGTAATTCTTCATCAGAAGAGGTTCTGTCAGGGAGCCATTGATGATAAATATTTGAGAACATTAACTGACGCGATCAGTCAGTTAGGCATAAAAGTAAATACAACTAGAACCCAGAGGGACTAGCTACTAACGTTCTGTTGTATTCACATTCTTTACGAATGTATATTTGATGTCGTAAACCATTTTCAAGCATGTGATGTTGTTGCCAACCTGTTCCAGTGACGGTAGCTGTGTTGTCAGAGTGTGCGTCCCATTAAACTGTATGAAACTGTTAACAGTAGTTCCAGCCGTCATTGACTTCTAGATACGAGTGTATGAGTGCATTGTTACCTATCAACTCTACAGAACAGTACACCCATTCGCGTAACTCACACCTGTACTCTCACTCGATATAAACACTGTCCCTTGCCAGGGCCTCAATACTTTGTGGAAAAGGTGACCTGAATACCTAACACTGTGTCGGTTCGAGTTGACCATCAACCTTCATCAAGATGACTAGTTGTGATGGACGAACTCGGCTGACCCTGAACTTTGTGGTAATTCTTGTAAAACGGGACTTCTTTCACGTGGATTCATTAGCTATGCAACTGTTCCACACAGAGGTCAAACACGTTTGCTGATTGAAATGCAGAAAGTTTACCTATCGTTCATTCTGGTCATCGCATTGATTTAAGGAGAGATTAAATCACGCCCACTAACATCTCTTGAACAATCATAGGCAGTTATTTTAATTAACTTGGCCAGTGGGGAGGGGGGGGGGGGGCGTCGCCAGAATCAAACAGATACAGCGACCACGATCAAAGAGACAGACTGAGGGATTTCAGGGGAGACTATCGGCGCTATCAAAGACAGTAGTGGTCCCTGATACAAGACGCAGTTGCTTGCCGCTAATTTCGCGTCTCGGTGTCAATCGCAGAACCGAGCGAACGGGGAAAGCCGAAACGGGCAGCAGCGAGCGGATACGAAGACCAGGGGGCGGCTTCTTCCCTTGATTTGGCGGTCAGATCCCCAAAAGTTCGTGAGATCAAATAAGCTGTCAAGTTTATCATGTCCTACTCAACTTACATTCCATTTTAGATAAATAGACCATGAAGAATAGACATTTTATCACTCGCTGGCCAGACCTTTACAGAAGCACTAGCTCGATTGAAATCTCGTTATAGATTTTCCCCGGGATTATATATATATATTTGCAGTGATTTCTATTCTGTGCAAAGCGGTAATATATATTGTGTAAAGTGATCAGTGGTCTAGTTCAGTTATTCTATTTCAATGGATTTTGTGTTAATTTAAATCTATTAAATTAAACCATCTCAATAGTTCCAGTTGTAAATATAATGATCTATCTATTATATTATTTCAAAAGATAATAGATGCTTAAATTAACTTTTAAAGTCGCGAAGGAATTTATAATTAATAAATTCAGTTAAGTCCTAGTTTTATAGATGTGTGTTTTTAACCACTAGAATTCGCGCAGTGTTTATTAAATACATAATCAAATACTCGAGTGTATTATAGGCTTAACGGGAAATTTATCGCGCTTGATTTTTCGGTATGTTACATGTCTTTTTTTCTTTCACACAGAGTGATCGTAACCTGCGGTCCCAGCTAAATAAAGAAAGAAATAAAGAAATCATCCTATAAACTTCCAGTCATATTGAAGAAACATTTCTTTTAAATATAATCTTGTGGCGGTCCTTTACGACCTAGCTGTCAGAATTAAATGAAATAAAGCCCACCCAAGAACATTTTAAAGAACAATCATCAAATTACCATTACAAACCTGTAAGATAAACTGGAAGGTAATCATCGCCAGTAGCGATAGTATATTTACTGTTTACTGTGAGAGAGTACATATTTTCCTGACTGTGACTGAGCCTAGTTTTTCCTCAATTGGATTTAATAAAACTATCATCACGCATCGAAGGAATTTTACCATAGCGGAAGATTAAAAGAGACCACTTCATTTTCACCCCTGTGCCGAACTGTGTTAGTGCCATCCCATAGACTCCTTTTTTATATATAATAAAAACACGAGAACTCTTAGTCTTCAAGTCTTGCGATAAGTGAGAATATTTGTTACCAACAAAACCTCGCAAACATCTGGGGCGGGACATCGAAGGACTAGACAGTTCATATGTCAAAGAATACTTGCTGTTTTTATATACTTTTATGGATCGTCTGAGGCTGCATTCGGTAAGTGTGTGAGTATATGAGTGTGGATCCTCACGCGTGTGCATGAATGACAGGAAATTTAATCTTTTTCTTTTGTAACCCTGTTGTTAACTTTCTTGCCTAGTAATATAATTTTTCTGTATTCCCCGCATTGTTCCTTTAAGGGGGAGTTGATAATTGGTTAACTCTGTTTAAACCCCCCTCCTTTCCATTTGCTTAGTAAAGGGAAGAACAGCTGGGAAGAACAGGTTTTTTTCTATCACCTATACCTAACTTTGTAACACCTCTTTCAGAGCAATTAACTTCACTGTTAGGTTAACGTACCCGTGTTCCTGATATTATCTATCTCTGGACTGGGTTTATCTTTGTCTAATAAGCGGGAAGGGCTTAGTCGATACCAATCTTCTTCACCCCTCCCAAACTTGTTATTTGCATTTGTGTACTTATGATAATTTATGTAATACCTGATATTTGTTAGTAATTGATGTTTAAGGTGAATAAAATCACATAAACTCATTTAGTTCTGTGTTGGATATACCCAAAGCCCAACTTTTTCCCTATTCGTTTAATATAGTTTGTATCTACGTCGTCTGTGTGGTTGAAAACACCAAATCGGTGTGCGCGCAGATGCGGGTCTGGAAAACTGGCAAATAGTTGTTTGACCAGGAGAGTGAAAGAGAAGATTGAGAGAAACGATTTGTCGTAAATAAGTCTGTCTTTACTCTCCTCCAGCACGCTGTGAAGCAACTATTAAATCTCTACATTTTCTATCAATGAGTTTTCCATCATCATTTTCCACTCTAAACCGGACCACTATTTCTAAGACTCTTTTCTCTCAAAATAAATCTACGACAATATTTGGCTGGCTCGCCGGGATAATTTTGAGATACATTTGATGCACACATACTTGTGGGCTGGTTCTGGGATCTTGAGCTACATTTGAGGCAATCGTATAGCCGGGGTGAAAGATATTTTGAGTCTGATTTAGTCTGGGTCTAACTAGGTAGAGTGTGAATGATCTGTCTTTGTGAATTAGGGAAATAAATAATTACACCCTGTTACGGTATATGATATTAACGCCGTCTGCTAAAGGTTATCAGACGTGCAATTGTAAAAGGTTAAGGCATTTAATATATTGCGATAGATGTTTCAATTTTTGAACGCTCCATACACGATCGATCATGACGTGTATAGCGTTGTTTAGGACACAGTCGGTAACTAAGAAACGCTACCCTTTGTTACTTGACCGCCAAGCTGAATAGCTGCGTTTTTCTAACCTTCCAATTCAATGGCATGATATAGCCATTTATATATGCATTTTTTGATGGATCAGGGTCAGTCCTAGAACTCTATATGAGAGGGAAATTTATGGAGGTTAGTATTTAACTAGAATTCTCAGAAGGAGAAGAATAATCGTCAAATTCGTATGAATATATTCAGACTCGCAGTCTCACTGTCGGCAGGTAGCCATGTCTAGCTGCGCGTGCATATAGCTGTGATATTCTGACGACAATACTGCATTGTATCCTCATAACGGACATTGACACGTAAACCAGCAGTCTACGTTATTGATTAATTTATGCATGACTTATATGGACTTATGCTCTACTACTATTGAAATGATCATCCTGTATGTACAACTGTGAATTAAATGTACGGACTCAATCTGAAGGAATTAATTACTTCATTAATGTTGGCAACAGCTTCTTCTGAGGCTGCAAAAGCTAAGGCTCGATCTCTACAAAATAGATCTCGACGATTACGCCAATTATTCCCAGGCGACGAGGCTTATGTGTTACTTCCTCACAATAACAATAAATTATTGATATCTTGGAATGGTCCTTACAAAGTCATTGATAAAATTTCCGACGTTGATTACGTCTTAGATATCAAGGGACACAAAAAGATATTTCATATTAACATGCTCAAGCAATTTCATACACGTCCTGAACACTTACAGTCAATTTTTCATGAACTAGATGACAACACAGTATCTACTTGTTATTATGCTAACTTATCTGTCATCCAGGAAGAAGAATCTTCTTTTCCTGAGGTACAGTTACCGTTACCGGTACCAGTAGTTCAACCTACTGAATCTTGGCGGGATGTAACCATCTCTTCAACGGTTACACCGCAACAGCGTCTACAGATTGCTAATCTATTACAATCTTACCCAGATGTATTGACCGACGTCCCGGGTCGCACATCGGCTATCAGTCATGACATTACTCTCAATGATGATACACCTATTCGTGTACATCCCTATTCTGTTCCTTTACATTTCCTTGCTAAAACTACTAAGGAACTTGAACAGATGTTGTCTCTGGGAATCATTGAGACTAGTAATTCCCCATTCTCTTCTCCATTAGTGATTGTCCGGAAGAAGGACAATAACATCAGACTATGTGTTGATTATAGAAAATTAAATGCTAAGACTATAGTTGACAGCGAACCACATCCACTTATCGACGACTTACTGCCACGTCTATCCAACGCAACTATATTTAGTAAGATAGACTTAACTAAAGGTTATTGGCAGATACCACTGACCGAAAAGGCTAAGTACTACACCGCATTTTCCACTCCACAAGGTCTATACCAGTGGAATGTGATGCCTTTTGGGCTTGTTAATGCGCCAGCTACCTTCATTCGCCTGATGCGACAAATTTTATCAGGTAGACCAGACGTTATTACATATATTGACGACATATGCTTGTTTAGTTCGTCGTTTGAGGAACATGTTTCGGGACTTAGATATGTTTTCGACACTCTAAGGAATTATCATCTAACTGCTAAACCTACAAAGGTGCAAATCGCGTGTAATGAGATAACCTTTTTGGGACATATCATTGGGTCGGGATATATCCGAACGTTACCTAGTACAGTCTCCAAAATTCTAAACATAGCAGTTCCTCAGACGAAGAAACAGGTCAGGAGTTTGTTAGGACTTGTTCAATATTACAGTAGATTCATACCAAACTTGTCATCCATCACGGCTGTATTGTCTTCATTGTTAAAAAAAGACATGCCGGTGAAGGTGACATGGACTGGTACATGCAATGAAACTTTCAACAAAATTATAAATTTGTTCTCGCATGAACCAATTTTAAGACTTCCCGATGCTTCCAAAAGATTTTTCTTACGAACAGATGCTAGTAACTACGGCATTGGTGCATGCCTGCTCCAGAACCATGATGGCATTCTACATCCTACCTTATACATTTCAAGAAAGCTAAAGCCTGCAGAAACAAAGTATTCAACAGTCGACAAGGAACTTTTATCTGTGATATGGGCAATAACCAAACTCGAAAAATTCCTGCTTGGTGCTCCCTTCACCATACAGACGGACCAACGTGCTGTAGCATCCTTGCGTCGATCGAACCATAAAAGCCAGAAACTCGCCAGATATTCAATCATCCTACAGCCATTTGAGTTTTCCATTGAACATATTCCTGGCACTGAAAATATTGTTGCGGATGCGTTGTCACGTAATCCTATTGACGACGAATAATCAACATTAACATTCCTAAAACATATCAACTATAAAGGAACTAACCTTGCCTTCAATTTAAACTTTATAAACACTATATGCATCACAGAATTGAACTAAAAGACAATCAAGGTATACATATTGACATTCAAACTTCGTCTAACGTCCATACACGATATATGAATATTCGTTGAACAATCATGGAACAATATCTGACGACAAGTCGAACTTATTATCCTATGTGCACTTAATTCTTAGATGCTGGGATAAATGACATTTCTTTCCAACGTAAACGTTTGAACATTTTTGCCTAAAAGAATTCATCAGGATCAAGACTACGGATGGATCATCATATCCTATACTAATTAATTAGTTAACTTAACTTCTTAATTGAATTATTATCAATAAAATGAAATGTGAGAAAAAAATGAAATGAAAGAACAAAAAAAAGAGAACGAAATATAAAAAGAAGAAATTATGAAAAGAGAAAATAAATCTCACACAAGTATTAGATTAATATTTTTTTTAATGTACCTATACATTATTTAGTTAGTTAAATTAGATAGTTATTATTCACTAACACTTAACACACACAATTAAGTTAAACTTATATTCGAATTTCTTTCTATTTCTTCTCACTTATTTTGTTTTTTTTTCTTCTCTCATAACATCGCGTTACATTAGAATCTTAATAATTTATCTCTTAGTTTAATTCATTAATTTAATTTTAATTAGTCAAATTAATTCCTATATGACATACTAATACGACAGACCTTACTTTAATTTAATTCTATCATTCACTATTAACATTGGACATTTTATTTAGTTGATATAATAATATGTATAATTGATATATCATGTGATTAATGTTAGATGACTATGACAAATAGTTGGTTGACATGACCGCGACACGGTTCTACTCAGAACATCGTCGGCCATATGTCACAATTGTGTTAAATTTTTTTTGAAAAATTGTTAAGTCGGATAGATCTTGAAAAAAAATCTATCGATTTTTTTTTCCGGGTGTACAGGGAATTGTTACGGTATATGATATTAACGCCGTCTGCTAAAGGTTATCAGACGTGCAATTGTAAAAGGTTAAGGCATTTAATATATTGCGATAGATGTTTCAATTTTTGAACGCTCCATACACGATCGATCATGACGTGTATAGCGTTGTTTAGGACACAGTCGGTAACTAAGAAACGCTACCCTTTGTTACTTGACCGCCAAGCTGAATAGCTGCGTTTTTTCTAACCTTCCAATTCAATGGCATGATATAGCCATTTATATATGCATTTTTTGATGGATCAGGGTCAGTCCTAGAACTCTATATGAGAGGGAAATTTATGGAGGTTAGTATTTAACTAGAATTCTCAGAAGGAGAAGAATAATCGTCAAATTCGTATGAATATATTCAGACTCGCAGTCTCACTGTCGGCAGGTAGCCATGTCTAGCTGCGCGTGCATATAGCTGTGATGTTCTGACGACAATACTGCATTGTATCCTCATAACGGACATTGACACGTAAACCAGCAGTCTACGTTATTGATTAATTTATGCATGACTTATATGGACTTATGCTCTACTACTATTGAAATGATCATCCTGTATGTACAACTGTGAATTAAATGTACGGACTCAATCTGAAGGAATTAATTACTTCATTAATGTTGCTGAGTTCAAGTTACATGAACTACTTCTTCATACCATGCTACTGAGTTGTATGAACACCTTCACCCTAATTCACGTAATACTAAACGAAGCACGATTAACAAGAGATCACTAAAGTAACCATACTCAGTGCATGATCTTCAACCGGCAAATAACTCAGCAACACACCCCTAGACAAACGTTCTTTAAGTATTTGGGTTGTCCACACAGCATATTTACAGGTTGTTTTCTCTCCACAGCAGTAGAAAGTACAGATAAACAAAAATATTTGCTATTTTAATTATCCTCTGGCGGAGATAATTCAATTTCTTTCTTTATAAGAGTTGCTGGGATTGCGTGATTGTTTTACAGTCACTAAGGTTTTTGAAGTTAAAAAGAGTTGAGCTTAGCTAAAGACGGATTGTTCTGATTTTTAAAAATTAAGTTAACAACGTCTCATCTCAATAATTGACTTTAGGGACGGAGTTTGTTGTCAGAGATTTAAAATTTAGGGGAAATTTTTTTTTTCCTTTTAAATTGTTTTAATATAAATTTTTCTCTACTGTTAGTAAAAGTAGATTCTTTTCCAGTGTAACTTACCATTTAGTGGCATAGTCGCTTGCGTTTAGAGCCTTAATTGCCAGATAATAGCAGCGATAAGTTTGCACAGTACAGGTAGGAGGTAACACAGGTAAATTTGTACTTGTGTTTTTTTTTCCTCGTAGCGGTTCAGAGTTCCTCCCTTTCGCGTTGCTTCTTACTAGTTCTCTAGGCATACTTCATCTTATTCTTTAACAATGGCAGAGAGGATAAAGATGAGGTCCATCTTGAGGCTGGAAGCGAAAGAGGCAGGATTAGATGCAGAAGCTGCAAACGCGTTTATTAACCAGGAATTGGAAATATATGACGCGGAGCAACAGAGAGCCGAAGCTGAGAGGAAGGCGGAGCAACAGAGAGCAGAAGCTGAGAGGAAGGAAGAGAAAGAAAGAACAGAGAGGAGAGAAGCCCAGGAGAGGGCAGATAAGAAAGAAGCGGAAGAACGTCTTTTGGAACAGAAGAAAATTGAAGCAGAGATGGAAACTCGCAGAGAGAGAGAGAGAGACAAGGAAAGACAACATGAACTGGCGCTTAAGGCTCTAGAGAGTCGGGGCGCCTCTACTTCGACTAACGGAGAGCCGTCTTCGCCCCAGTCTCAATCAATGGACCTCTCCAGTACTCAATCTGCCCAATTAACTGCTATGTCGTTTTCTTTAGAATCTTTTCCTAGCCCTAACGAAAAAATTGACAGCTACCTAGAAAAATTCGAGAGACTCGCGAATCTTTATGGGTTAGAGAGTACCCGCTGGGCGCTCAAACTTTCAATGTCACTGAAAGGCAATGCTTATGACGTGTACACAAAGCTGGGACCGAATCAACATGATTACGACATGTTGAAGAAGGCCTTACTACAGCAGTTTGAGATGACTGCCCGAAAGTTTCTGCAGTTGTTCAGAAACAGCCGAAAAGAGAGCACGGAAACATTTCCCCAGTTCTCTTCACGTCTCACGGGTTATCTGACAAAGTGCATTGAATTATCTGACCTACCTCTTTCATATGAGGGACTCCTCGAACTTGTTCTTGTGGAGCAGATAAAATCCACTTTGTCGAATGAAACACGTAGATTTTTGGCGGAACAGGGGGCAGTCAGGCTTGAAGACATACTCAATAAAGCCGAACGCTATAGCAATGCAATGGCCGAACTTCCCAGCACTAAACGTAAACCCACCGATGAGCCATCTCGAAAACAGAATCTAGAGCAGGCATCCTATTCTTCCACTTCCTCTCAACATTATAACCAACGAGATAACAATACCCAGAAACCTCCCCAGGAAAAATCGAAATTCTACAAAACCCGATTACCCCCCCAACAACAATTCTGATCAACCCAACAAGCCGGCCACCAAGGTCAAGGAAAAGGGAAGAACCCTACACCAGGAACGTCTGATCAGGGCAAACAAACCGGTGCAAACCGCATTGGATGTTTGCATACAGCCTCGAAAGGTAGTCAATGTCAGTGATTCTCAACCTGAGGGGGACCGACCCTCAACTCGAGGAACTGTAATTTTGAACGGTACCTCTACTACTTGTCTTTTTGACACTGGATTAAGTTTTAGTTGTATTGTCGCTAGGCACCTAGTCAAACCCGGTCAGGAGACAGAGGAAACCGTCAAACTTAGTGGAGTTTTCAGGAGTGATGCACCCAGGACGCTTCCTATCGCACTGGTAGAAATACACTCTGACTTTGTCAGAGGAGTTATTAAAGCGGCCATAATGGATGATCCGATCTACCCAGTTATCCTGGGATGTAGATATGTGTTCATTGGGAGACCTAAGGAGCCGATTGTGGCAGCGGTAACCACAAGAGGGCAAGCCAAGAAGGAGAGGGAGCCTGCGCCAAACTTGTTGCCGAATGAACTGAAGGAGGCGCAACAAAAGGACCCTACTCTGGCGCCCTGCTTTAAAAAACTGCCCATGGCTAAGGACCCCAGACACAACGGAGACATCTTTTCTAAGGATGGTGTATTGTATCGTAGAACGGGCAACCCGGACACGGGGAATAACCAGCTCCTAGTACCGACGCAGTACAGAAACCAGATCTTAGAAATGGGGCACTCTCTTCCCTTTAGCGGACATATGGGACAAAACGCCACTATTCAGCGAATAAAAAACCACTATTGGTGGCCAGGAATGAACTCTGACATTGTCAGGTATGTGAAATCCTGCGCCCAGTGCCAACGGGTAGCACCCAAGCACTTGACACCCCCAGTACCTATGGGGCAAATGCCAATAGTAGGGACTCCATTTGAACGGGTTGCTGTCGACATTATTGGTCCCTGGAAAAGACCAAAAGAAGGAACAGGTTCATCCTGACCTTAGTTGACACTTGCACTATGTGGGCCGAAGCTGTACCGCTACCATGCACTAATTCCAAGCATGTCGCAGAAGCCCTTGTGCAAATTTTTACACGGTTGGGATTCCCTCAACAAGTTTTGACGGACAATGGATCCCAATTCCGTAGCCTGTTAATGGAGGAGATCTTTAAGATCTTGAGGGCCAAACATATCCACACAAGTCCCTACCATCCGGCCGGAAATGGGCTCGTGGAACGTTTTAACGGTACCCTCACCATGATGTTACGTAAGCTGGGTCAGGAGAAACCGGAAGACTGGGACCAATATATATCGGCTGCCTTATTCGCCTACCGAGAGGTACCCCAAGCGTCTACGGGTTTTGCGCCAGCTACACTTTTATTTGGCAGACCTATTAAGGGGCCACTAGAAGCCTTACTTCGGTCCCTGACAGACCAGAAGGCTGACGAGACAGTCGTCTCTGCAAGCAAGTATGTATCTGAGCTTAAGGAAAGGCTAAAGCTAGGATGGGATCTAGCTACTACCAACCTTAAGAAAGCCCGCGCTAAAATTACTAAAAGATACAACAAAGCTGCAAAAGAGAGAGAACTACAACCAGGGGAGAAAGTCCTATTGCTACTTCCAACCGGAAGCAATAAACTTCGCATCGGATGGCAAGGACCGTTTACCGTCCTTAAAAAGATCTCACGTACCAACTACAAGATCTCCATCAAAGGAAAGGAGAAGGTCTTCCACATAAATCTGCTAAAGAAATATTTGGAAAGACCGGTGCCATCCTCCGAGCATCTCCTGGCTGTCGCCATAGCAACGGAAGACGAGGAAGATGATGATGGTTGCATGGAGTATCCACTGCAACCCACAGAATCCTTTAAAGATGTCAAGTTCGGCGACAATCTCTCACCAGAACAACAAACAGAAACCAGGGCTCTACTAAAACAGTACAGTGCAGTCTTAACGGATGTACCTGGTCGAACAAATCTCATTGAATTTGATATGAAATTAACAAACGAGACCCCTGTTCGAACCAGAGTTTACCCCATCCCGTACGCTAAAGCTGATGCACTTCGCGGAGAAATAGACAAGCTGCGTCAGGCAGGAATTATCAGTGAGTCTACATCTCCTTACAGCTCGAGTGTAGTGCTGTTGCAGAAGCCCAATAAGGAAGTTCGGCTGTGCATTGATTACAGGTTGCTAAACGCTGTAACGGAATTCCAGCCCGAACCTCTCCAAACTGTTTCTGAGTTGTTCACCAAGCTCAGCAAAGCAAAGATCTTCTCCAAGATTGACCTCAGTAAAGGTTATTATCAAATACCAGTCAAGGAGGAAATTAAACCTTTGTTAGCTTTCAGCACTAGTGAAGGACATTACACATTTAACGTGATGCCGTTCGGTTTGCATAACGCACCAGGAGTGTTCACCAGGATGATGAGGAAGCTTCTAGAACCTTTGCAAAGTCCCCATATCCATAATTTCATGGATGACATCTTAATTGCATCGGAAACCTATGAAGAACATATTGCTACGGTTGCTATGCTCCTCAGGAGACTACAGGAAACGGGTCTCACAGCCAGACCTAGCAAATGTCTCATCGGGTTTGAACAGTTAGACTTCCTGGGGCACACTATTTCTCACGGATGCAGTTGGCCTATTAAGAAGAACGTGGAGAAAATAATGGCAGCAAAAAGACCCCGAACGAAGAAAGACGTACGTTCCTTCATATCGCTATGTGCATACTATCAGAAGTACATCCAGAACTTCAACGGACTGACGGCACCTCTGACTGACCTCACAAAGAAAGGTTGTCCTGATAAGGTCATATGGGATCAAAAGTGCGAACACGCGTATAGCACTTTGAAAGGACAGTTGTCTGCATACCCCATTTTGAGGTTGCCTGACCTCAAGAAACCTTTTGTACTGAGAGTCGACGCGTCAGGTCAGGGCATCGGGTCAACACTGCTTCAAGCCGATGACAGTGACCTGAACATGCTATTTCCAGTTGCCTATGGCAGTCGGAAATTAAATAAAGCGGAACGGAACTACAGCGTAGTTGAAAGGGAATGTCTTGCTCTGATTGACGGTATCAGACGCCATCATGAGTTTCTTTATGGTACATCTTTCACGGTGAAAACAGACCACGCTCCGTTAGCATTTCTTGGTGCCAATAAAGAATTTAACGCTAGGATCATGCGTTGGGCCCTCCTTTTAAGCGTTTATTCTTTCAAAGTGGAATATATACCGGGAAGACAGAATGTCGGGGCTGATTTCCTGAGTAGAAACTGGACTACAGAGGAAGAGGAGGAAGGTGAAGATACCAATCATACAAAAGTTACCGATCAGTGCAGCTTCATCGTCATAAATCAAACATGAAAACACGTTTTCACGTCTCAAACGAGGGGACGATTGTGATGGACGAACTCGGCTGACCCTGAACTTTGTTGTAATTCTTGTAAAACGGAACTTCTTTCACGTGGATTCATTAGCTATGCAACTGTTCCACACAGAGGTCAAACACGTTTGCTGATTGAAATGCAGAAAGTTTACCTATCGTTCATTCTGGTCATCGCATTGATTTAAGGAGAGATTAAATCACGCCCACTAACATCTCTTGAACAATCATAGGCAGTTATTTTAATTAACTTGGCCAGTGGGGGGCGTCGCCAGAATCAAACAGATACAGCGACCACGATCAAAGAGACAGACTGAGGGATTTCAGGGGAGACTATCGGCGCTATCAAAGACAGTAGTGGTCCCTGATACGAGACGCAGTTGCTTGCCGCTAATTTCGCGTCTCGGTGTCAATCGCAGAACCGAGCGAACGGGGAAAGCCGAAACGGGCAGCAGCGAGCGGATACGAAGACCAGGGGGCGGCTTCTTCCCTTGATTTGGCGGTCAGATCCCCAAAAGTTCGTGAGATCAAATAAGCTGTCAAGTTTATCATGTCCCACTCAACTTACATTCCATTTTAGATAAATAGACCATGAAGAATAGACATTTTATCACTCGCTGGCCAGACCTTTACAGAAGCACTAGCTTTATTGAAATCTTGTTATAGATTTTCCCCGGGATTTTATATATATATTTGCAGTGATTTCTATTCTGTGCAAAGCGGTAATATATATTGTGTAAAGTGATCAGTGGTCTAGTTCAGTCATTCTATTTCAATGGATTTTGTGTTAATTTAAATCTATTAAATTAAACCATCTCAATAGTTCCAGTTGTAAATATAATGATCTATCTATTATATTATTTCAAAAGATAATAGATGCTTAAATTAACTTTTAAAGTCGCGAAGGAATTTATAATTAATAAATTCAGTTAAGTCCTAGTTTTATAGATGTGTGTTTTTAACCACTAGAATTCGCGCAGTGTTTATTAAATACATAATCAAATACTCGAGTGTATTATAGGCTTAACGGGAAATTTATCGCGCTTGATTTTTCGGTATGTTACATGTCTTTTTTTCTTTCACACAGAGTGATCGTAACCTGCGGTCCCAGCTAAATAAAGAAAGAAATAAAGAAATCATCCTATAAACTTCCAGTCATATTGAAGAAACATTTCTTTTAAATATAATCTTGTGGCGGTCCTTTACGACCTAGCTGTCAGAATTAAATGAAATAAAGCCCACCCAAGAACATTTTAAAGAACAATCATCAAATTACCATTACAAACCTGTAAGATAAACTGGAAGGTAATCATCGCCAGTAGCGATAGTATATTTACTGTTTACTGTGAGAGAGTACATATTTTCCTGACTGTGACTGAGCCTAGTTTTTCCTCAATTGGATTTAATAAAACTATCATCACGCATCGAAGGAATTTTACCATAGCGGAAGATTAAAAGAGACCACTTCATTTTCACCCCTGTGCCGAACTGTGTTAGTGCCATCCCATAGACTCCTTTTATATATAATAAAAACACGAGAACTCTTAGTCTTCAAGTCTTGCGATAAGTGAGAATATTTGTTACCAACAAAACCTCGCAAACATCTGGGGCGGGACATCGAAGGACTAGACAGTTCATATGTCAAAGAATACTTGCTGTTTTTATATACTTTTATGGATCGTCTGAGGCTGCATTCGGTAAGTGTGTGAGTATATGAGTGTGGATCCTCACGCGTGTGCATGAATGACAGGAAATTTAATCTTTTTCTTTTGTTTTTTTTTTTTTTTTTTTTTTTTTTTTTCGTACGCCCGCTAATACTCGAGGCGAAATCTCAGGTTATTACTATGTCTAACCTGACATTGATTTTACGTGAGTATCCCTTTTTACTTGTACAGAGACAGGTGTCCCTCGCCATTCAGGCAAATACTCTCCGATTTCGGAGGTACCCATTGCAGCTGGGTCGGCTCAGGAGCCGCCAATCCCTGGTCGACAACACTCCTTCAAATGTTCTCGCCAGGTCTCGAGTTAATCCAGTCCAATTCCCGGTCGACGAAAAATCCTCAAATGCCGTCGCCCGGGTTTGATCCTGAATCACCCGGTCGCCAGAGCGGTGTTGTAACCACTACGCTAGCGCGGCTCCTTTTTCTTTTGTAACCCTGTTGTTAACTTTCTTGCCTAGTAATATAATTTTTCTGTATTCCCCGCATTGTTCCTTTAAGGGGGAGTTGATAATTGGTTAACTCTGTTTAAACCCCCCTCCTTTCCATTTGCTTAGTAAAGGGAAGAACAGCTGGGAAGAACAGGTTTTTTTCTATCACCTATACCTAACTTTGTAACACCTCTTTCAGAGCAATTAACTTCACTGTTAGGTTAACGTACCCGTGTTCCTGATATTATCTATCTCTGGACTGGGTTTATCTTTGTCTAATAAGCGGGAAGGGCTTAGTCGATACCAATCTTCTTCACCCCTCCCAAACTTGTTATTTGCATTTGTGTACTTATGATAATTTATGTAATACCTGATATTTGTTAGTAATTGATGTTTAAGGTGAATAAAATCACATAAACTCATTTAGTTCTGTGTTGGATATACCCAAAGCCCAACTTTTCCCCTATTCGTTTAATATAGTTTATATCTACGTCGTCTGTGTGGTTGAAAACACCAAATCGGTGTGCGCGCAGATGCGGGTCTGGAAAACTGGCAAATAATTGTTTGACCAGGAGAGTGAAAGAGAAGATTGAGAGAAACGATTTGTCGTAAATAAGTCTGTCTTTACTCTCCTCCAGCACGCTGTGAAGCAACTATTAAATCTCTACATTTTCTATCAATGAGTTTTCCATCATCATTTTCCACTCTAAACCGGACCACTATTTCTAAGACTCTTTTCTCTCAAAATAAATTTACGACACTAATACACACAAACTACATGCACCACAGTCACCCTTATCAATGTAATGTACCAGTGTGACGCCTTTGCATTTACAGTTTACATTCTACATTTATCAGTGTGGTGGCTTCATGTATACATCATTCTTCAGTGATAAGAATATATACACTTATCAATGTGGTGGCCAGATTTCTGGGTCTAACCTTCGCAGTGTAGCCAGTTAGAAGTCAACTACTGATTGTTTCCTGACGCCTGATACGACACACGAACACCAGCAGTACAATTCTTCAGTCGATGTCAGCATTTTTTGTCACGTGACCTGTCCTGTCAAGCGAATGCGGTAATTAGGTCAGACGTTGTTTACATCGAACAGACAGTCTACACATCAGTGTTGAATGAGATATTTAACAGTGTTATCAAGAAGTACAGTGCAACTGAAGTGAGAAGTCCTACTTGTTATAGTTATAGAAACTGTCAACGGTGGATCTTCCTGCACTGCTCTATGTCGTGTTGAACTTTACAATATTAAGAATTAATTATTTATTAAGTGGCAGTTCATGATATTGAAAACTGTACTATTATATTGTAACAACTGAGCCTTCTTTGCAACACATTCTATTGTATGCTATATATATATTTATGTTTACATGTTTACATGTGATATTGTTGTGTATATTTCTGCGGGTAGGTTGGGCCGGTGACTAATATAGGGTATACCACGTCATAGAGGTCCTATATTAGTGTTCTGTAGGTGCAATTTTCTTGATTGAAAATTTGCTTGCAACATTTGTTGCTATTTTTGTTAGCTGTGACGAGCTGTACCTATCGTTGTTTTTTGTAATATTTTTTCTGCTCTTTAGTTTTGTTTTGATTTGTTTGTATTTGTAGTTCTCCTCTTACTTTCATTTAGTTGTATACACCCTTTATATTTATACACTGTGACGTCACTTGTTTTGTTTATTTCCTCGCAGTTGTCATCACAGGTTCTGTGATAATTTTCTTTAGTTTTTCTATTTGATTTATTTGATTCCTGCGAATAGAGGGATGGTCGTAAGCAGCTCTAAAACAAAATCCATGGTGATATCACGAGAAGAAAGAAGACATCAGATTAAGCTGGGAGAACAGGTCCTGGAGCAAGTCGACCACTTTAAATACCTCGGAGCTATTATAGACCGAAAGGGAGGCATCAAAGAAGAGTTGGCCACTCGAAAAGCAGCAGCTGGGAGACTTTTTCAGGCCATAAATCGAGGATTCCTCAGCAAGAGAGAGGTTGGTAAGAAAACGAAGATGGCTGTATACCGCTCCACCTATGTCCCAGTCTTGACATATGGATGCGAGTCATGGGCAATGACTACAACCCATAAAAGCCAGATCCAAACCTCAGAAATGAGGTATCTGAGGAAGGTGGTTGAAGTAACAAAAAGAGACATGGTACGCAACCAGACGATACGTCAAGGACTAAAATGCCACCCCCTACAGACCCAAGTAGAACAGTCCCAACTAAGATGGTTTGGCCATGTCTGCAGAATGGGAGAAGATCGGCTACCACGACAAGCATGGGAATCAAAGAGCCAAGGATCCAGACCCCGAGGACGACCCAGAGTCCGCTGGGAGGACAACATTAGACAATCTTTGAAGGACCGAGGACTAGAATGGAACCAGGCCAGGAGGAAGACAGGCGATAGAATAGTCTGGCGCTCTCTCTTCCAAACCTCTACACCTCACGGTAGAAGGGGAACGACTAAGTAAGTAAGTAAGTAAGATTCCTGCGAATGTTTTCATGTTGTCTTTTATGATTGTCCTTTGTTTATGTTGTTGGTTGTTATATACTATTATGTTGTTGGTTGACATATGCTATTTATGAATATATTTGATGATGCACTATTAGCTGTGTAGTGCACTTGTGGTATAAAATCAACTGGTGGTGGATTACTATTATTATTATACAGTTGATAAAGGATAAAGTGAGCTGATTAATCAAGTTTATTAAGAACTTGTTTCCATTTACTTCGAAATAGATTGCATTATTATTTCAGGTAACTAGTCATATATTATTAAACATTATGGCGACTTTAGACTACTTTATCAAGCAAGGGATAGCCTTGGGTAAAACTGAGGAGAGATTAGAAGAGTTTGCACTTGCTCAATATGCCAAAGCACAGAAGGCTGAAGAGAAAAAGTTACAACAGGAAAGGGAGGCTGAAGAAAAAAAGATTTAAATACAGTTAGAGAAGCTGAGGCTGAACAAAAGAGATTAGACAGAGAGGCTGAACAAAAGAGATTAGACAGAGAAGCTGAACAAAAGAGATTAGACAGAGAAAATAAAAAATTAGAAATAGAATCTGAAGAAAGAAGAGAAAAAGCAAAGATGGAACATGAACAGAAACTCTTAGCTGTGAAACTGGAAAAAACGATAAATGAGCTTCAAAGTGATAAGAAAGCTCTTACTGAATTGTGAAAATGCTACATTAAGGAGTAAGTTGACGCTGTTGACAGCGAATTATGATAAATCTGGTGAATTTCCTCTTACACAGAAAAAAGAGTTAGAGAATAAAGTGACCTCATTAAAAGAGATGTTGGATAGCCAGATAAATGAAGTGAGCTCAATGAAGAACAATCATCTTTATAAAGAACAGTCTCTTATTAATGAGCTAGAACAAGTCAAAATGGACTATGAGAAATTAAAGATTGAAACTAAGAGACATGAGTTTGACTTACATAAATCAAACTTGGAACTTGCTAGTGCGCAAGATATGTGTTGCAAATTAAAAGCTCAGGCCAGTAAAGAAAAGAAGTCTTATGAAGAAACAATTCTGGAGTTAAGAAGTAAGGTGAATCTTGTGCGAGACATTGCAATAAGGAGGAAGATGGAATCTCGTGAAGAGATTAATGAGTTAAAAAATAGCAAGGATAGTGAGATTCAGGCACTACAACTGGAGTTAACACAGTTGAGGGCGAAGCCAGGAAAAGATGAGAAAGTGAAGGAACCTATGACTACTCATCATGGTGCTATGGAAGCACTCAAACTTGAACTTGTTCAAGAGGAAGCTAAGGTTTTAGAAGCTAGATCTCAGATGACAATATTAAGAAAGGATCTTAAAGATAGTATTGTTAAGGAGAAGACTTTGGCTTCTCAGTTACATGTTACAAGGTTGGATTATAACAGAGAAGTTAAAACCAATGAGAAAATGCATAAAACTGCTGCTAGAGAGAAAGCTATGACAGAAATAGAAGTTACAAAACTTCGTAAAAGAGTTGACGGTATATTGGATATTGTTTTATACAATAAGATGTTATCTACTACCAAAGTGGATAGATTTCAACATAAACCTGATGGTCAACATGTTGCTAATGCAAAGAGTCAGCCACATGCACTCACTGCAAGCAAATCCTTTCGTGGCAAATATGGGTTTCCACGTAATAACGATGCTGCCTCTAATAGGAATGATTGTTGGCGTCAGGCCAATAAGAGTAATCCGACTGTGATAGTCAGTCCTGATAAACTTGTAACAAAGAACAAAAGTAATCATATTGTTAGTCCTTCAGATCAGGGTAACAACATTGAAAAATGTCATAATAAGGCTCCTCTAACGAATCAAGCATCGACTTCGCAAATTTCGGATAAATTTGTATCGGGGAATAAAACTTTTAGTACTAGTTCCCGAAATGAGAACCATTATGTTCGGAACAATTATAACCCTATTATCACTGTTACTCATCATACTCAGCACAGACAGTGTGATGCTCCTTTCAAACACATTGCCAAAGGCAAAAATAAAATGAATTTCGCTAAGAAAAGTAAGCGTAACTTTGGACAGGATCAAACTGATTCATGCCAAAGAGGCTCATCTTCTAGGAACTGGAGGCGATCTGATAGCACTCATGGTTATGGTTCAAACGAATTTGGTAACTTTCGGAAGGATAGCCACAATAAAAACTATTCTAACTATCATAATGGTTCACAAAGAAAACAACATCAATCTGGTAGATATTTTCAACAAAGGGAAAATCACAATCGCTGTTGTGAAAACTGCGGTTCAAACCAGAACAATAGTTGCAACAAAGCAAATAACAATACTGGTGATAGATCTCGTTGTGACGGTAGATGCCCACATGATTCCACCTAACTGTTATGTCTTGGACTACCTAATACGTCTAACTCTACAATAGTTCTTTTCTATATCAAAATATGTAAACATTTGTAATATATGATATATTGATTGTATCACCACTTAGCGGTTCATTAATGTATATTTACCACTGGGTTTTTGATGATTTTTTTTCTTCCTTGGTAATCATGAACTCATAGTACCTAATATGGAATTATTGTATAAATTTTTTGTATGCATTTTGATACTGCCAGTATTGTAGTATAAGTTGGTGACACCTCTCTGGAAATATTTATACTTAGAGAAATACTTTCTCTGAGATGTTGAGATATATTCTCACTTGTCGATCTATTCGTCGACTTAGCCTATTTGGCATTATATAAATTGCTGATATTTCTCATCTCCGCATTATTCGTGCGTTGTGAGCCTATTGTATGTTGCTCTTAGATGGAAAAGAAAAAATGATTTTCATTTTTTTCCCGGGGGGTGTGGTAGTCTGTTACGCACAGATTCTTTTGTAGGCAATGAATATATATATATATATATATATATATATATATATATATATATATATATATATATATATATATATATATATATATATATATATATATATATATATATATATATATATATATATATATATATATATATATTTATTTATTTATTTGTCTGTTAACACTTTTTGTTGTTAGTCAAAGGTACGTAACCCTTGATTTAGTTGTTGGTACATTTTATTATGTCTGTTACCTTCTCTTGGGTCTTATATGAATACTAAGATTTACGTCGACCCATCTTGAGTTGAACTCTGGGGGTCACGCGCTTCTGCGCAGGTGTCGAATTGAGGTTGTCGAGAGAGACTTCCGTGATGATGCGGGATCCTGATCGCTGTACGGACAAATGTCCGAAGATTTGTGATTTTGCTGTGAAATTCTGGGGGAAGGCGACATCGTCTGTGTGACTATTATGTCTATGTTCCTCCCCAGAATTTATTCTTAGCGCCAAAGGATGGCGTGTGCTATTTTTCTAGTGTTTTCTAGGATGTTAAGGTAACGAAAGACATTTACTGTACCTTTTCGAATGCCTAGATCTGCAGCCATGGTATGGTCTGCACATGTATATGATTGACTATTTTCGAGACGACATTTTGCTAGCAGCACCATTATTCATATGATATACATTGCATTATTATGCATATGATCTACACAGCATTATTTATATGATGGACAGCGCCCTTTTTTTATGCTTCATTATGCAGCTTCGGAGTGAGCGAAGCTCATCGAAGTTAGGAGCCATTTTGGATCTCGCCTTTGCCTAAGCGGATCATCGTTCGGAAAACAGGGATGCCTTACTATCTGATGATGATACAGAGATGTCTACTATTGTAATCCACTACTGGTGATTGTCGTCATAAAAGCCTGCTAATTTACGGCTTGTAATTCTTCGTCAGAAGAGGTTCTGTCAGGGAGCCATTGATGATAAATATTTGAGAACATTAACTGACGCGATCAGTCAGTTAGGCCTGAAAGTAAATACAACTAGAACCCAGAGGGACTAGCTACTAACGTTCTGTTGTATTCACATTCTTTACGAATGTATATTTGATGTCGTAAACCATTTTCAAGCATGCGATGTTGTTGCCAACCTGTTCCAGTGACTGTAGCTGTGTTGTCAGAGTGTGCGTCCCATTAAACTGTATGAAACTGTTAACAGTAGTTCCAGCCGTCATTGACTTCTAGATACGAGTGTATGAGTGCATTGTTACCTATCAACTCTACAGAACAGTACACCCATTCGCGTAACTCACACCTGTACTCTCACTCGATATAAACACTGTCCCTTGCCAGGGCCTCAATACTTTGTGGACAAGGTGACCTGAATACCTAACACTGTGTCGGTTCGAGTTGACCATCAACCTTCATCAAGATGACTAGTACACAAAAACTACATGCACCACAGTCACCCTTATCAATGTAATGTACCAGTGTGACGCCTTTGCATTTACAGTTTACATTCTACATTTATCAGTGTGGTGGCTTCATGTATACAGCATTCTTCAGTGATAAGAATATATACACTTATCATCCAGCGTCATGCAGTCTATTCCGGACAGTTGGATCAGACACATGACGTCCTGCAGGCAATGACTGGGCAGTTGAGGAAGCTGTTGTAAACCTGTCTCTGAGGTGACGAAGCCGAATAAAGGATCCTCCGCTGCTGTTGTCACTCTGGGTCGTCCACTGCGATGCCGGTCTTCAACTGAGCCAGTGGCTTGGAACCGGTGCCAAAGTCGACTGATGGTACTCTGATGCACGTTTAGATGCCTGGCAACCTGACTTTGACTTTCGCCTGCATGCAGTCGGCCAATAGCAATGTTCCTTAAATTTATAGATAGAGACGCCATAAATGTCTGCGTGAAAATGAACTGAATTTTTGTGTGTGTAGCGTTATCCTTTTATAGGGTTTTAGTTGCGTAGTCAGTGAATAGTGTTCACCCCAAATTTTGTTGCTTTCACGTGCGCGCAACATGAGCTGTGGTCAAAAATTGCGTCATAAACACAACTGACCACTGCGTTGTAACGATTACAAAAACGAACGCAATTCAGGTCAACACGTGCATTTGACAAGGCTTAACGGTCTTATAGCATTTGAGAGTACACATGAGGGCAAGTTTGGACACAATGGTCTAATCACCTGTTTGCCAGACATTTTGATTACATGTTTTGCCCTGGAGCCTTGTGCTTTTTGGGTCCCCTCTACACCTCGTTTTACGGGGTAGAAGAGGTTCCGATTATGAGATGAGATGAGACGTGCATTTGACACTGTAAAGAACATTTGAGGCTGGTTTTTATATACCCTAGCACCAAATTTTACTTACAAACTCATAAAACGCGCCCTCGGATAGCTATGCGTTTCTTTTTTTGAACAGTATATAAACATCATCCAGTGTTATGCACCAACAAATGATAAAGAAGAATCTGTGAAAGAAGACTTTTACACAAGACGACAACATGTCTTGGACAACAAAAAAAGAAAAGACATCACAATTCTGATGAGGGACCTAAATGCGAAAATAGGAACAGACAACACTGGCTTTGAAGAAATCATGGGGAAAGTATGGATTAGGTATGATGATTGAGAATAGGGAACTATTAGCAAACTTCTGTGCTTCAAATCAACTAGCTATTGGAGGAAGCATTTTTCCACATAAAAGAATACGTAAAGCAACATGGATATCACCAGACCCCAGAACTGACAATCAGATTGATCACATATGTATAAGTAAGAAGCTTAGGTCATCATTGCATGTATGAAAGTATGTAGAGGAGCAGATGTTGTATCAGACCACCATCTTCTGTTGGCTAAAACAAAATTAGAACTCAGGAAATTTACAACAGCATATACCTCGTAGCTATAGACAACAGTATAATGTGGGATATCTAAGAAATCAGGAAATAAGAGAACAATTTTCAATCGCAATATCCAACAAATACCAAGTACTCCAACAGCTGGAAGATGAAACAGATACGGAAGACCACTGGCAACAAGTAAAAAATATATGTAACGAGATATGTGAAGAAGTATTGAGAAAAAGAGAACACCAGAACAAAGCATGGATAACAACAGAAACCATTAGCAAGTTAGAAGACAGGAAAAACAAGAAAGGAGATTTAAACAGAAGCAAAACCAGAAGCTCCAAAGCCAAGGCTCATAAAGTGTACATAGAAGCAAACAAAGAAGTAAGAAGAAACCTCACAAGAGACAAGATGAAATATATTGATGATTTGGCAAGGGAAGCAGAGGAAGCCGCAGCCTAGGAAAATATGAGGGACCTGTACAACAACACAAAGATGCTAACAGGGAGATATAAGCAAGCAAATGCCTCATAAAAGATAAGAATGGAAAATTGCTTAGTAATATACAAGAACAAATGAAGAGATGGACAGAATATTTTGAGGAACTTCTCAATAGACCATCTCCAACTAATCCCCCAGACATCCAGCAGCAGAAAAGGAGCTACAAAACAGCTGTGAACGACCAAGTAGAGAAGAAATAAAGAAAGCTAAAATGCTTCTGAAAGATGGAAAAGCAGCTGGTCCAGACTGCATTTCAGCAGAGGCCATCAAAACAGATATTGATACATCTACATATGGCAGAGTCTGGGAGAGAGAGAAAATACCATCAGAATGGAAGGAAGGTTATTTGGTCAAGTTGCCTAAGAAGGGAAATTTACAAGAATGCACAAATTATAGAAGAATAATGTTACTATCAGTGCCAGCAAAAGTTTTAAACAGAATCATCCTGGAGAGATTAAAAGAGTCCATAGACAAGCAAATGAGAGATGAACAAGCAGGTTTTCGACAAAACAGATCCTGTACAGACCAGATAGTCACTTTGAGAATAATAGTTGAACAAAGTCTGGAATGGAATTCATCGCTATACATCGGATTTGTGGACTATGAAAAGGCATTTGACAGTGTAGACAGAGAAACACTTTGGAAATTGATGAGGCGTTATGGAGTTCCCATGGAGATCATTAACTGAATAAAGAAGACCTATGAAGACATGGCATGCAGAGTTCGTCATGAAGGACAACTTTTACAACCGTTTAGGATTAAAACGGGAGTGAGACAGGGATGCCTCTTTATATTTTCTTACTAGCAATAGATTGGGTTATGAAAACATCGACATCACACAACAGAAATGGAATCCAGTGGAATCTGACTAAACAGCTTGATGATCTGGATTTTGCAGATGACTTGGCTCTTCTGTCCCATAACCATAATCAGATGCAAGAAAAAATGAAAATTTTCGATGAGAGGTCGCAACAAGTGGGACTGAAAATACACAGGGAAAAGACAAAGATTATGAGTATAAATGCAAGAAATGATAGCAAGTTTGAACGAAGAAACACCACTAAATGATATAGAATCGTACACATATCTTGGAAGTAATATAGACAAAGTTAGAGGGACAGACAGTGATATCAAAATAAGAATACAAAAAGCAAGAGGAGCTTTCATTGCATTGGGAAACATATGGAGAACAAGAGAAATCAAGTCCAACACGAAAATAAGAATCTTCAACTCAAATGTGAAGTCAGTCCTATTGTATGGCTCTGAGACATGGAGAACAACAAAAACAACCAAAAAGCTACAGACTTTTATAAACGGGTGCTTGCGTAGAATAGAAGGACTGAAATGGTATGACAAAGTCACAAATGTGGAATTTATGACAAGAACCAGGCAAGTGCCAGTGGAACAAGAGTTGAGAAGAAGACGCTGGCGATGGATAGGACACACATTGAGGAAACTTGTTGATAGCATTACAAGGCAGTCCTTGTTCTGGAATCCACAGTGAAAGAGAGGCAGGGGTAGACCAAAAAACACACGGAGAAGAGAACTGGAAACAGAGGTGAAAATGATGAGGAAAACATGGAAAGAACTTGAGCGGATGGCACAAGACAGGAAGACTTGGCATGTGTTTGTTGAAGGCCTATGCTCCTTGGGGAGCTAAAGGATATTGATTGATTGATTGATTGATCATACTTTAAAAAGCTGGAAAGATCTAACTTTCAAACTTTACCACTATAAAAAAATCGTGTATAAATGACTTGCGTCAAACATCGGAAAGCCACATCGTCCTTTAAGAGTTAACTCATAAATTAAAGCTGAGAATCATAAAATGTTATGTATATCCTTTATTACTGTATGGTGTAGAAACATGGACAATGAATAAGCAATAGCAAGAAAGAACTTGGCATTTTGAGACGTGGATTTATACAGAGAATGGAGCTAGGAATGTAAAGAGAACTAATGAAGGAGATCAAAATAAGTCAGTTAAAATATTTTGGCCAAATGAAAAGACATAGTACCTTGTTAAAGACTGCATGGAGGCATATCTGGAACCATTCTTATATGACCACCAGCTATCCACAATACAACAATATACATATGTGGAAGTGAACCTCTGTCTGTGAGGCTAATTACACCCTCATTGACTCTTTAAATCATCCATACATTTCCAGGGATTCCCCCTGTGGCGAAACTTGTTGATAACCCAGCATTGCACACTAAACTTGAAGAAGACACTTGAGCCCCAGACGTAATTCTTTGGCCTTGACCTGGTTGAAGCCTGCAACAAGTATAATGTCACGAAATGACATTCGATAATTAGTTTTTTTTTTTTTTGGTTCTTTCTTACAACCTTCCTTTTGCCTTTATCAGACCTGTCTCAGATAAGTGGAGAATAGATGGCAGGACCCCTCACCAGTGTGGGGGAAAGTAGGTTCTGTCCTGCTCTTCTTCCACCCTCGTAGATAACTTCTGGGTTTCATCTATTTGGTTTCCTATATTATGGCATTCTAAGAAATATTTCACGTATTTTCGAATGTCTCGTTGCGTGCAATGCTAAAAATATTTCAGTTGAACATGCCTAAATGAGGCCCCTGTTTCTTTCTCTCTTCTGATAACCCCCGGACCTGAAAATTATCACTTGATCTATTTTGTTGCATCTGACTCTGTATGTACTTTATATCATTTTTATTTCAACGTGTTTTTATTATTGTATTTTCAAATGTTTCCCTGTCTTCAGTTCAGTCTAACTGCCTTCCCATTTCCATATATCTTGCTAGGGGCAGAAGTCCACTGTACTTTCTCTTTGTTGAATGTCTAGCAGTGTACCCAGCTTATTTGAGAATCCATGAGATGACATATAAAAATTACTACAGATTTCTCGTAACATTAAGAATCGACTAATATGAGATCATAAAAAGCTACAGATTTCTCGTAACATTAAGAATCGACTAATATGAGATCATAAAAAGCTACAGATTTCTCGTAACATTAAGAATCGACTAATATGAGATCATAAAAAGCTACAGATTTCTCGTAACATTAAGAATCGACTAATATGAGATCATAAAATGCTACAGATTTTCCTAAATGGATGCTTGCGTAAAATAGACTGATTGTAGTGGTACGACAAGATCAATAACATAGAACTGATCACAACAATAGACAGTGGAACAAGAGATAAGAAGATGTTGGAGGTGGAAAGGTCACACATTGAGAACAACTGTTGATATCACTTTGAGAAAGTCGTTTGTTCTTGAATTCCCAAGGTAAGAGAGGTAGACGACGACAACGACCAAAGAACACATAGAAAAGAGAACTGGAGACAGACATGAAGAAGACATGGATGGCACAGGACAGGAAGACTTACCATGAGTTTGTTGAAGGCCTATGTTCCTTGAGGAATTGGAAGGAAAAAGAAGAAGGAGAATATGAGATGAGGTTTTAGACTGACAACAGCAACGAGATTTAAAACAAATTGATACATAAATCTAAAACTACAATAGCACAATAAAGTGCTTCAGTCCAGTCTTCACCAGCTCCACTCGTGCTTCAGTGCTCCTAATATAATAAAAAGAATAACGAAACTCTAAAAGCTCTGTCATATTTGTAATTATCAGATTGTCAGATTATCTCATTCTTTAAATTGTTTTAATTTTTCTTTCTTTTCGTTCTGGACCATGTCTGCCAATCGTCTGCTAGTCCGACTAGGTTAAATGTTTGAGGTTTTTTGTTTGATTAATCCAAACCCCGTGATTATTCGTGAAATTACTCTTTTATTTTAGACATTGATTTTTGATTGATTCTCTACCTCATCCCGCATCCACGCTCCCCATTACATTCCGGAATATGCTGTCCCAAGTTTCACTTACGGAGTGCTGCCATAACTTGTTCTGATGTGGGTAATTTGGTGCCATCTTTATAATTACCGAAAATATAAAGCAGTGGAAGAGATGTCAAAAACTGGAGGAAATGCAGAAAACGAGATGGCATTAAAGGATGAACTGCACCATACCAAACAAGTGGTTTTAACAAAACCAAGACAAAAAAGCAAAGACACTGCAAAAGCAAGATTGTAAATTGTGTCAACGAAATCATCACATATCACAATTAACTACGTTGATAACAATTACAACAATCAATCACTCAGTCAATACCTTTTAGCTTCCAAAGGAGCATAGGTCTTCAACAAACACATGCCAAGTCCCCCTGTCACGTGCCATCAGTTCAGGTTCTTTCCACGATTTCCTCATAATTATCACTTCTGTTTTCAGTTCTCTTCTGGTGTGTTTTTAATCGACCTCTGCCTCTCTTTCTCTGGGCGTACCAGAACAAGGACAGCCTTGTAATGCGATCAACACGGTTCCTCAATGTGTGTCATATCCATCGCTAGCGTCGCCTTTTCATCTCTTTTTCTACTAGCTTTTATCGGCTCCTGTCATCAATTTCACACTGGCGACCTTGTCATACCATTTCAGTCCTTCTATTCTTCGCAAGCACCCATTTATAAAAGTCTGTATCTGTTTGGTTGTTGTTTTTGTTGCTCTCCATGTCTCAGAGCCATAAGATAGGACTGACGTGACATTTGAGTTGAAAAATTCTTATTTTTCTGTTGGACTTGATTCCTCTTGATCTCCATATGTTTCCAAATGCAATGAAAGCTCCTCTTGCTTTTTGAATGCTTATTTTGATATCACTGTCTGTCCCTCCAACTTTGTCTATATTACTTCCAAGATATGTGTACGATTCTACATCTTGTAGTGGTGTTTCTTCAAGTTCAACCTTGTTATCGTTTCTTGCATTTATTCTCATAATCTTTGTCTTTTCGCCATCATAACACCAATTTTCAAAAAGGGTGACAATCGACAATGTGGAAACCATAGAGGCATATCCCTTCTCAGTGTCCCTGGTAAAATCTACTCTAGAATCCTAGAGCAGAGACTCCGACGCCTAGCTGAGCCACAATTGGATGAGGTCCAGTGCGGATTCCGAGCAAACCGAAGTACTCAGGACCTAATCTTCACACTCAGACAGCTGAGTGAAAAGGCCCTTGAGTATAAGAGTGAGATCCATCTTTGTTTCATAGATCTGGAAAAGGCGTTTGACAGAGTCCCCTGGAGCAAACTTTGGGACTGTTTGGCAAGGAAGAATATTCCAGCACCTCTGATTCATGCTATACAGAGCTTCTACAAGTCTTGCAGAAATTATGTGAGGACAGCAAACCATAAGTCAGAAGAGTTCAGGACCACCACTGGTGTAAGACAAGGTGATATCCTGTCACCTTATCTTTTCATACTCCTCATGGACGATGTCATCAAGGCATGTAAGGAGAGAACAAGAAAGTATTCAGTGGGGTACTGGAAGATGAGACAGGTCTATATTTCGGAGCTGGCATTTGCTGATGATGTTGCCCTGATTGCTAAATCAGAGGCACATCTCCAATCCAACCTGCAAGTCTGGAAGGAAGAGCTGGAGAAGAGAGGGATGGTCATAAGCAGCTCTAAAACAAAATCCATGGTGATATCACGAGAAGAAAGAAAACATCAGATTAAGTTGGGAGAACAGGTCCTGGAGCAGGTCGACCACTTTAAATATCTCGGAGCTATTATAGACCGAAAGGGAGGCATCAAAGAAGAGTTGGCCACTCGAAAAGCAGCGGCTGGGAGACTTTTTCAGGCCATAAATCGTGGATTCCTCAGCAAGAAAGAGGTTGGTAAGAAAACGAAGATGGCTGTATACCGCTCCACCTATGTCCCAGTTTTGACATATGGATGCGAGTCGTGGGCAATGACTACAACCCACAAAAGCCAGATCCAAACCTCAGAAATGAGGTATCTGAGGAAAGTGGTTGAAGTAACAAGAAGAGACATGGTCCGCAACCAGACGATCCGTCAAGGCCTGAAATCCCATCCGCTGCAGACCCAAATAGAACAGTCCCAACTAAGATGGTTTGGCCATGTCTGCAGAATGGGAGAAGATCGGCTACCACGACAAGCATGGGAAACAAAGAGCCAGGGATCCAGACCTCCAGGACGACCCAGAGTTCGCTGGGAGGACAACATTAGACAATCTTTGAAGGACCGAGGACTAGAATGGAACCAGGCCAGGAAGAAGACAGCTGATAGAATGGTCTGGCGCTCTCTCTTCCAAACCTCTACACCTCACGGTAGAAGGGGAACGACTAAGTAAGTAAGTAAGTATCTTTGTCTTTTCCCTGTGTATTTCCAGGCCCACTTGTTGTGACCTCTCATCGAGAATTTTCATTTTCTCTTGCATCTGATTATGGTTATGGGACAGAAGAGCCAAGTCATCTGCAAAATCTAGATTATCAACTTGATTAGTCAGACTTCACTGGATTCCATTTCTGTTGTGTGTCGTCGATGTTTTAATTACCCGATCTATTGCTAGTAAGAAAATAAATGGAGACACGAGACATCCCTGTCGCACTCCTGCTCTTATCACAAACGGTTCTGTATGTTGTCCTTCATGAAGAATTTTGCATGTCATATTTTCATACGTTTTCTGTAATACGTTAATTATCTTTATCTTCTTCTTTGATTATAAGCCGCTAACAGTCAGTGGCCATCACGTTTGGGTGCGTCTTGTAGGGTAGCAACAAAGTGCTTCCACTTTGCTCGGTTGGCGGCCATCCTTCGTGCAGTGCCCCAGCTTTTGTTCATTCTATGCATCTCGGCCTTCACAGTTCTCCGCCAAGTTGTTTTTGATCGGCCTCTCTTTCGATTCCCTTCAGGGATCCGTTGCATAGCTATTCTTGTGACGGCATCAGGGTCTCGTCTGAGGACGTGGTCAACACAACTCCAGCGTCTGCCAGCTATGATGGTGTGCATGTCCTCTTGCTTGCTCTGAGTAAGCAGTTCTTTACTGTTGATGGTATTCGGCCAAAAGATTAGGAGAATTCTTCTTAGGCAGATTGCGTGGAAAGAGGACAATTTCGATATTTTCTTCTCTGTTACACTCCAGCAATGATCTTCATGGGAGCTCCATAATGCCTCATCAATTACAAAAGTCATTCTCTGTCTAGACATTCAACAATATAATTCGACAGATGGACATCTAAGTGAACAATTTCTCCAGCGCAACCGACACTACACATTAAAACCAAAAGCAATGAACGACAAAATGAGTTGAAATGTCTCTCTTGAGGGGGGGGGGGGAATAATGTATTTATAAAACATATATTCTTACCAACTTTTTGCTGTTAATGTCCAACATTTTCTGTTTGGTTCGGTTTTTGCCATCTTCTGGCGAAGCGCGTTCCTTTCAACCTATTTGGTTATATCAGAGCGCATTTACCATCCAAAACAAAAGTAAACTCTGTTGACTGCTAACCCGATCAGCGTTGATAGATACTAAGTCCTGAAAAGGACCAACATTATCTATCTACTAGCATAAAGCCCTAAAAAGGACTCGCCAACTACGCCAACGCCCGAGTTAGTCTGGTATATGTCAAACATGGTTTTTGACCAAAGTGTAATAGGGAGTTCAAGTGTCAGAAATCCGGTTCCATAAATTTGTATAAGGCCAATTAACAGAATATTAAATTTAACTCAAAGGGCGAAAATCCATGACATATATGATTTATTACCTAAGGGTGACTATCCATCAACAGTAGTGTTTTACATCTCTTGAAAAAAGGTCATGTTTTTAGTTTGGAGTTTTTCTAGTTTAAGGTTTGGTTTTTGAGTGAGTTCAAGCGACTGCAAATTCATGGGTTTAGGTGAACGTTTTTGTTCTAGAAATTCGGGAAATAGTTATCGTTGGAAATCGTTTTACAAAATATAGTCAGTCAGATTTTAAACGCGCTAGCGTTAGGAAGCAAGTAGTGATATTAAGAGGTGTCAACCGGACAATATGCCAATGAGTTGGTTGCTTCTGTGGTGACCGAAATGTGAAACTATTGTCTAGCCTCTTAATCGCTTGTAGGAACTACATCCTGCATCAGGTACATAGAGACACATAAAATTAAGTGGTTTGGCTATTTCATAGGAATGGAGCCCGATAAATGACCACTACGTGCCTACAATAGTAGAATATCTGGCTTCAGGGTACTGGGAAGATCAAGAGGCAGATGGACAGACATCCCAGAAATCCGTCAACAACTCAGGGTAACAGTAACCAATGCCAATGTGACACACTTGGCTCATGTACGCAGACTTCATCCTCGCACTGCGCTTCACTGCGCTTCACTGTGCTTCACTGCGCTTCACTGCATTAGTGGAATGGAAAAGTTAACAATAATTCGTGTAAGTATAAACCGTTAACAAAAACTGGTCTACTTGGACCACACAATATCACGTTCTTATTGAATGAAATCTCTGTTCTAACACAGATAGGCTATTATAGAATGAAATCTCTGTTCTAACACAGATTGTCTTATAGAATGAAATCTCTGTTCTAACACAGATTGGCTATTATAGAATGAAATCTCTGTTCTAACACAGATTGGCTATTATAGAATGAAATCTCTGTTCTAACACTGATTGGCTATTATAGAATGAAATCTTTGTTCTAACACTGATTGGCTATTATAGAATGAAATCTCTGTTCTAACACAGATTGGCTATTATAGAATGAAATCTCTGTTCTAACACAGATTGGCTATTATAGAATGAAATCTCTGTTCTAACACAGATTGGCTATTATAGAATGAAATCTTTGTTCTATCACAGATTGGCTATTATAGAATGAAATCTCTGTTCTAACACTGATTGGCTATTATAGAATGAAATCTTTGTTCTAACACAGATTGGCTATTAGACAAAATCTAACCAAGGCTCTTCATTGCTGAATTTGATAACATATTTGATATATATTGTGCTGAAA